>OZ010711.1:5089459-5158204 GCA_963932345.1 Ophion ventricosus | reverse complement strand
ATTTTACGACCTCAATTCGCAATAGAAAAATGCTACGGATGAGCATAAAAATGAAATAAAGAATAAACGAAACCATCATTGCATTCCAACGAGGCAAACTTCAACGTCATGAAATTGAAGAAAAGAAAAAAACTAGAAAATCAACGACTCACCATTTGACGGCTTTAAGCTCTGACGGATTTGCAACGTAGTCGCAGAACAAATCAAACTCGTCGGTCTCGTTGACCGTAATGTTCTCCTGTTTCAGTGCAACTATCGGAGGATCTGAAAATGCAATTTCGTTGCAACAATTTTTTAAAAATTCATGAAGCATTTTAAGCTGGCGTATATTGATTTCCAATGTCCACCATAGTATTGTGAGGAAGAGAGCGCAGCTTAGTGACTTTCCGACGCGATATTTGCTGTGACATACTTTATTTTTAGCTTCATTTATTATGTCACGATTTTTTTTTAAATGAAAGCTACCCGTTGAGCCCCGCAAAGGGATGTTAATATTGTCGACAATTTCAATTGAAGATTCATTTATTATTCACGTTTCATCGCGATAAGTCTATTTATACAGAGCCATTTGTACTCATAAAACAGTAAAAATTTTATGCACTGACGAGTGGAGAGACGTAATCGTCGTTGTGGACGGAGTAAAAATTTATAGCCTCCTCTGAACACACGCAGAACCTATTTCTTTGGTAATGCACAAGCAGAGTTGTGAAAATAGTAATTTTAAAATAATGCATTACTCATTACTTTAAATAATGTGCATTGGATAAGTTCTCCATTACAAATTACAAAAGTAATGTGTAATGTATGTGTGTTCCATTACAAATGAGAAAAGTAGTGCGTAATGGTTGCATGATCCATTACAAATTTCAAAAAGTAATGTGTAATGGTTGCATGATCCATTACAAATTTCAAAAAGTAATGAGTAATGGATGCACGTTCCATTACAAATTTCAAAAAGTAATTCGTAATGGATGCATGTTCCATTACAAATTACAATTGATAAAAAGTAATTTGTAGTTGAGAATATTCCATTACAAATAGCAAAATTGCCGTGCTTGCATTAGAAATTTGCACATTTGCTAAAAGTTGCTGTCTTATTATTTAATTTCGCTCACTAAAAGTTCTTTCAAGACTAATTCATTTTTTTTTGCTTGAAGCTCAATAACGCAGACGAAAAACGTTCAAATTAGAAGTTCGCACATTACTTTCACCTTGCTGTTTCACACAGACAAAGCTATCTACAAGAGAAAGTCGATACTTTTGAAGACACGGGCGAAGTTGCAAGCAAAAGCTGGTTACAAATAATGAAAAAAAACTGCATATTCAAATTGATCTTATATGACATATTGTCTCGCATGATTTTTCGAAGTTTTGAGATATATAAGAATTTTTCGAGCATTAACATTGAAAACTGGAAAACAAATTCTTTTTATCACAGAGCTTCCTCTTTAAAAAAGCAAAAATTATGTGTAATGAATGCGTGCCTCATTGAGCATTGAAAAAGTAATATATCTTCAAAAAAATGTCACCGATTTTTTCGGTTTTTTTTTAACGGCCATATTTATTTTTCTAATGAACAAAAGTCAATTTTGACCCCGGATTCTGAAAGAGTACACATAAAAGTATGGGAGATCATGACTTTGATTTGAGAATTAATTTTTTTTTATGATACAATCTGGCTTGTAAATGAGAAAAACTCTACTTTCTCGTATAGATAGCTTTGCCAGTGTAAAACAACAAAGCAAAAGCAATGTGCAATATTCTAGTATAAACCTTTTTTTTGTCTTGTCGAGTTTTATGCAGAAGAAAAACGAATTTGCTTAAAAGAAATTTCAATGAACGAAATCAAATAATGATATAGCAATGTACAAATTTCTAATGTGAGCACGGCAATTTTTCTATTTGTGATGGAATATTCTCCACTACGAATTACCTTATTGTAATTGTATTTTGTAATCAAGCACTCATTAATCATACATTACTTTTTCAATTTGTAATGGAACATGCGTCCATTACACATTACTTTTTGAAATTTGTAATGGATCATGCAACCATTACACATTACTTTTTGTAATTTGTAACGGAACATGCATTCATTGCGCATTACTTTTCTTATTTGTAATGGAACACACATCCATTACACATTACTTTTGTCATTTGTAATGGAACATATGTCCATTACACATTACTTTTGTAATTTGTAATGGAACGTATATCCATTACACATTACTTTTGTAATTTGTAATGTATACAGTAATGCATTATCAAAATAATGCATTATTCACAACTCTGTGCACAAGCCGCCAGCTTTCGTTGGACCTACCAAATCCCATTTGTCGAGTTCAGTGCCACGAAGAGGCCTCCATTTGGTCCAGTCTAGCCTCTTTTAGTCCTCCCAAACCTTCTTTCAACCCCTAGTTTCAGTGAAACGCGCAGAACACACGCCTACTTAACCTGTATACGATCTCAAGTCCGTTGCCTCGATCCCACCTAACCTGCTTTCAGCCCAAATTCGATATCTCCTCCATCAACACTTATCGTCATTGCCTAGATCCTCTGCTATTAAGCACCTTCATTAAGCGATTATCAACGAGAGCTTGTGAAAAACTGCAATCTCTTCCGTCACTTTTGTCCGCAACGATCGAACAAAGAAAAGTGTCTTTCTGGAATCGTCCGGAGCGTGGATAAAATGCTTTTCCATCGCGACAATGAGCTTTTATATGCGCCCAATGGATGAAAACATTGTGCCAGTGGTGTGTTCTCCCGATGACCCGGTTACGTGATACGAATGGTGAATGAAGCGACAATGTGAAGAGAAGACGTGTCCATATACCACGGATGATAGGCGGAGAACGGGGAATATTGAAGCCGCAAGTAATAAGAGTCCATCATCGTGTATGGTCTCGTGGTGTACGAGAGTATATGGGGCTCTGTGAGAGAGCGAGGCATCACCAAGAGTGACACGTAGAAGCCTCCGTGCAGATGGGAAAAGTGGTGCACGACGAACTTTGTCAATTTCGTACTTGAGCTTCGAAGCAAAATTTCTTTTCGTTCTGACGGGCCTTTAGAACGTGTACGTACATAAGTATACATATATATATATATATATATATATATGCATGGAGGGAAGTTACGCACATAACGATGAACGATATGATATCGAATAAATGAGAAAGGGTGTGGGAGGAATAAAAAAGTTGGTCGGTCAAGTGGAGATTTGAAAGATACTCTGTGAGAGCCCTTCATCACACCAACGTATTCAGACTTTTTTTTTTTGATGGTCCAATGGATCGATGAGCTCAACTGCTTATGGATCGAAGGCAAGTTATCCCGAGTCAAAATTTTCGAGCCACGTTTAATCCGCAAAATAAAGACCTCCTTCCTCAAGCAGAGATCGGCGATAGCGGATTATCGGACACCTAAACGAGGGTACAATGTTTGGAATACCAATGTGTTAGGGCCTCTGATGAACCTCCCGAATGGCAGAAACTGGACGTTGTCACTCGAAGGAGGTCAATGCAGAGCGCAACTGAACCTGCGAAACCCCAGGTGGGTCTACTTCGAGTGCTACCGCAGAATCTACTGACCCCCCCTTTTGGCCTACTGTAGGCGCAATGTAGAGCCTCTGGCCCTCCGTTCAGCCTACTGTAGGCGCACTGTAGACCCTCCGGACCCTCTATTCAGCGAAAACGTATTTATTTCGTCATCGAACGGGGTGTTACGTGCCAGGCTCACTTTTTTCCCGTTCTTCTAAGAACGCCCAACCTATATGCGCACAAAACAGCATCTTCATTTATCGATCAACGAACTATAAATTATCAATCCTAAACAAGCGTTACCCAACATCCTCAGTCGACCAAAAACGCAAAGAGCGTCGCCATCGCCTCTCCCTCATAAGCACAGTCGATGACAAACGCAATACACTCGCACCTTAAAAGAAAAACCATACTCTCGCGACAGCCTAAAGCAAGAACCCAGAGATCAAGCTCCGCCACAATCCCTCTTTGTCCTACGACCTAAATCCACCCTACAAAGAAAACTCGTGCGAGTCAAATCACGTCATCCGCTCCTATAGACAAACCTACACATCCCAAATCTATACGATGGAGACAGACCGACCGCACCAATCACAGCAGCGCTCTAATTAATAAATGAATAAAAATCTCTCTCCCACGTCATGCCAACCTATCACCGAAGTCGACCTAATTTCATATTACTCATTATCCAATCCCTAAGCTACGTACAACAAAACTGTATTCCGCCAAAAGCTCCTTCCCCCAAAAATTAAACCTTCCTAATTTTTCCTTTCACGAAGGAGCAGTCACTCTGTTCTCGAACTCCGAATCGAATAGTCGGCTTATAAAATTAAACCATTTTGCTCTCCGTTTCCGTTGAACAATTATACGCGTATCTCTTTGTACCGAGTTATACGTTTGTAAGAAGAAGAGGTTAATAAACTTAATAATCTTAATTAAGACCAAATCTACGCGTCTAAACCTTTTATACAATCAACGATCAATCCTTCGGGCGAACCCATCTCTCAATTCAGAAACACGCACCTGAAAATCCTCTAAATCTAAATTGTTATTAAATTGTGTTCGGAACTCATGTGGAAGCCAATCAAAGACTCACTGCGCGAATCTTAATTCAAATTTCGCACTCCAACTCGGCAATTTCGCGAGTCCATTCTAAATCTTCCTCCGGGACGTAACAGGGATACCGATCATGCCATAATGGAGTGTTGATGGAGGAGATATCGAATTTGGGCTCGAAGCAGGTTGGTTGGAGTCGAGGCAAGGGACTTGACGTCGAAAGCAGGAAGGAGGCCTGTGTTCGGCAAGTTTCACTGAAACTGGGGGACGAAAGATTTGGGAGGACTAACAGATGCTACACTGGACCGAATGGAGGCCTCGTCGTGACACTGAACTCGACAAATGAGGTTTGGTAGGTTCAATGTAGCCTGGCGCCTTATGCGCGTGTTCATTTTGACTCGGGAGTCCAATTTTTGTGGTTGGTGAATGTTTCGAATCAAACGCCGACATAATCGTCGAATCTTAAAAGTAAGATGAAAATCTACAAGGATAACGCGCGATTTAGTGTGATGAAATACCGTTATGTGGGCTAAGCTAACAGTTTGCAAAGTACAAAAAAAAAACGCAGAGATAAATGTTTCAATTAGACGCTGATGATAAATCTGAATATCTTTCGACCGGGTGTACGATGGAAGAGAGAAGTTGAGATTGGATAGAAAGCGAGAATAAGACTTGAAGAAAAAAAAGGTACAAGATGTGAAGCCGTGCGAAGAAAATATGCGAGGGTCTGACAAGGATACGTCGCCATAACCGGGAAACGGATTTGGACGAGGCTTTTACCTATTATAGTACTGCACTAGAAATGTGTTATAGTAAAGCCATACGATGCAACGCTCAGCCGTTTACGAAAAAAATTACGTAGAACGATACTGACGATAAATCCGACTATCAATATTAGCAATATTGTGACGATTAATAATAATGACACTAATAATAAAGAATGTGATTTTTATAAGGAATATGGTTGCTTTTTCTATTTCTAATTGAAAAAAAAAAACTTATTTTTTCAATATAAACTACGATTTTTTTTATAAAAATCAACCTATCTCTATTTTATATTCACAGAAAAATAATATATATTTTGGTCGTAAGCGCTAATAACCACCGGTCGCGTCGCCTTAGTGTGAAACGAGTAACTCAAATAATAGATGAGCTGCGTCGATTTTTTTTACTGTAATTTTTCTCGTAAATGGCTGAGCGTTGCATCGTATGGCTTTGCTATAACACGTTTCTAGAGGATTACTATAATGGGTAAAAGCCTCGTCCAAATCCGTTTCCCGTCTATGGCGATGTCGCTTTTTGAGTACATTGCAAGCCAGCTTTACTCATTGCTTTATATTGCGTCGTAGTTTTTTGCATTCAAAGGGGTATTGTAGTCCAGAAACTTGAAAAGCAACCAATTTTTTTGGCTTTTTCTTAAAATATAGACACTTAAGAATATGTTCTCAAAAGAAAATATCGAAATTCCCAATATTTGCAAAGTTATAGTGACTCGAATACAGCCGGATTGAAAGACTGCACCGGAGCGAATCGGACATTCAGAAGATCCCAAGGAAACTAGAACTGCTGGCAGGGAAAAACGAGCTTCAGAAAATCATCATTGCGAAGTCGAGGGAGGCACACTTTACGCGGCAAGTATGGCCGATTAATACAACGTAAGTATAACATACCATTATCCCACTTAAATAGTTCCGGTTGTCTGAAATTGCATTCAAAACTTTGAACGCGTTTTTCTCGCAATTACTTTTTTAAACCAATTGACTTCAAATCTGGTATGAACCTTCAGTATATATCTCTCTATCGTCCCTACCTCAGGCTTCGCGAAATTATTATTATTAATAAAAAAAAGTTTAACTTTGAAAAAAATAGGGCGAGAAATTAACTTTTTTTCAAGCAGTCGCCATTAAAAAAAAAATGTCTCTCTTTGGTGCCTACCATAATAAAATTCTTATTGATTACGATAATTGATTTTATACGTGTGGTTTAAGATGAATGGGAGCTTTGGAATGATGTCAACCGCTTCAACCCTTTTCTTTCACGGTCATATTTAGAGGCCCATAACTTTCACAATTTTTGTTTTTTTTTTTTGCACAAAATGTTGTTTGTAAATTCTTAAAACACCAATAGGAAGACTTAAAAAATGGATAGTAAACATTTTTTTCCTTTTTTTGTTATCAAGTCGAAAAAAATGCTCGAAATTTCGGCCTCTGGGCTAGAGTACTGGCTTAAAGCATGTGCAAGCTCGTTTCGTCTTCAGATCTTGGAAGATAAAGCTCAATGGCTTCTGGGTGTATCTATCCCTACCAATTTCACTTTTCATTCATTTTCATTTCATTTTTCGAAATTTTACACAATTGGGGATGAGAAAAAAAACACAAGGAAAAGGATAGAAACGCTCTTCTCGACGTTGATCCGTTTGTACTTACACAAAACTTCGATTATCGTCACTTCCTTCATTGGCTTGATGCCCTCGGCCATCATTACCGAATTTTCGGCGTAACAACTGAACATTCGTCCATTGTCGCATTCGGATGCGGTGAATGCCAAATGGCTGGCGGTGTCGAACGTACCGTGGGTCTATTAAAAACAAAAAGTACACGCAGTCGCATATAAGAGACAAAGACATGGAAATATGACGGTCATAGAGTGCCAAAGAGGTATACCGTTTGATAGAACCAATTTTAATAATATCCCGAGCAGAAATTTGTTCAGGGTGAAATCCGGACCGGATCAGGCTGCCACAATAGCAAATCCGGGCCGGATCAGGCAAATTTAGTCCGGCCCTGATCAGGGATGTAACGCTTTTGCAAATTCAGGTCCGGATCAGGCACCTTATCAGGCTCTGATCAGGCGCTTTATCAGGCCCGGATCAGGCACCTTATTACCAGGCTCGGATTAGGCACTATATCTGGCTCGGATCAAGCAACTTATCTGGCCCGGATCAGGTGCCTCATCCAGCCTGAGACATGCGTGTCATCTGGCTCAATCATTTGATTAATTTTTTGTTTAAAAAGAGATCAACATTTATTAAATTATTATCGCAGTTACACGTTATCAAGTTTACTAATGTTATTAAAAATATGAAACATATGAAAACATTTTTTTAAACTTTAAGTTTTTATTTTACTTGACTTGATCGTTTAGTTTTTGTTCCGGTTTTGGCGATGACCGTCCCAATCTTTCCGGCCCAATCTGTCCGGCGCAAATCATGCGTGCCTGATCAGGGCGCCTTATTGATACCTGATAAGGCTTCTATCCGGGGCAAATCAGGCGTGCCTGATCAGGGCGCCTTATTGATCCCTGCTCAGGCCCCTGTCTGGCACAAATCAGGCGTGCCTGATCAGGGCGCCTTATTGATCCCTGCTCAGGCCCCTGTCCGGCGCAAGTCATGCGTGCCTGATCAGGGCGCCTTATTGATACCTGATAAGGCTTCTATCCGGCGCAAATCAGGCGTGCCTGATCAGGGCGCCTTGTTGATCCCTGATCAGGCCCCTGTCTGGCGCAAATCAGGCGTGCCTGATCAGGGCGCCTTATTGATCCCTGCTCAGGCCCCTGTCTGGCTCAAATCAGGCGTACCTGATCAGGGCGCCTTATTGATCCCTGATCCGGCCCTGATGGATCCTCAGGCAGCCTGATTAGATTTCTGCTCGGGATACTTGAAGTCACATCAATTTTTCGAACACCCTCGCCGAAACTGTCGTAAGGATCCAATTGAATTGTCATACGTGTCCCCACTTCGGTAATTATGCATAAGTGGAGCACCACCCCAATTTCGATGAGACCATTTGTTTTTTCGCCATAAAGATGTTGATTCCATTACAGTAAGTGATATTACGTCGGAGGAGGTTGACATTTTCTATTAATTATGTTGAAAAAACGCTCAAAACTTTTTACTTCATCTAATATATCAAATCTTCAGAGGACGGTGGTGCTTGACTTTCTTATACATTTGACAGCCAAAGGACGCATTGTTCTATTGGAGCAACAAAAGTTGAAATTTAGGATGTCAAAAAAAAAAAGTTACTTACAAAAAGCTTCCAAAGCCTGTTCAAGGTAACCCGTTTTTACGGTAGGCTTTCTTTTCTGACGTAGTACGGAAATATCTCGATTCAGTTCAGTCAATTCGAAGATAGTCATTTTATTGAGCTACTTTATCGTTCGCGTGTATTGTGTACAAACTGCCTATGATAGCGGATAAACTGTCGCAATTATCGACTGAACCGATCGGGTCTTTTCATTATTTCCAAAGCCGAAGGAAAGTCTGAGATTAATCGACGAACTCTGAAACCTCGAGGTTACAAAAGAGGTTCGTAGCTTTGTCCGCGAAGGACACTGTAAAATGTTTTTCTCCGTGCTCTGATCAATCTTTCTTCTTCCCCCATCCCCACCTCACTGTCTTTTCTCTGTCTCAATAATGAAAAAAAGAGAAAACGACAGCAGCACTCAGTGGGTAATGCAGAAAGCGATCTGCCAGGCCTGTTATTGTGAGTTTCCATGAACTCTTAACGAGAAAAGGAAAGTGGACGCTCGCACCGTGTCTCGTTGAAAGCGCAGCTTTTAACGAGTTTGCAGGAACATCGAAGCAACGAAAACTGCAAGGATAATTCTGCTTGTTTGATGTTTACATGTATAGATGAGGGGAAGATAAAGCAAGAGAGGAGGAGATAAAAAGCTCAACGTCCGCATGCAAGCGTAACATGTTGTGCATCGAATAATCCATTGTGAAATGTCACGCGAAGAGGCTTTCGTCTCCACTAATTCCGCATGATCTTCCAAACGTTCAGGATCAAGCTCAAGACGGGTTTACTCTGAATTTCAAGCCCTCGCAAAGCCCCAATCAAAATATGCAAGCACTTCGACAGTCTATCGGATGTTGTTTTTCATTACGGGCCACTCTGCAATTTTGGAGAACTCGAGAAACTTTTTTTTTTTCGGCCTTAAGGAGAGAAGACCATTTACAAATATGAAATTTTGATTTTCTTCCGCCCATAAATCGATAGTTCATAGCTAGTGGAAGTGGCAAAAAGCTCAGGCTACTTGTGAAACTTTCAAACACCCTGCGCCTCTCCATCCTGATGTCCAGAAGTATCTCTCGCCGATACCCGAGCAGAAATCTAATCAGGCTGCCTGAGGATCCATCAGGGCCGGATCAGGGATCAATAAGGCGCCCTGATCAAGTACGCCTGATTTGGGCCAGACAGGGGCCTGAGCAGGGATCAATAAGGCGCCCTGATCAGGCACGCCTGATTTGCGCCAGACAGGGGCCTGATCAGGTATCAATAAGGCGCCGTGATAAGGCACGCATGATTTGCGCCCGACGGGGGCCTGAGCAGGGATCAATAAGGCGCCCTGATCAGGCACGCCTGATTTGCGCCGTATAGAAGCCTTATCAGGTATCAATAAGGCGCCCTGATCAGGCACGCCTGATTTGCGCCAGACAGGGGCCTGAGCAGGGATCAATAAGGCGCCCTGATCAGGCACGCCTGATTTGCGCCAGACAGGGGCCTGAGCAGGGATCAATAAGGCGCCCTGATCAGGCACGCCTGATTTGCGCCAGACAGGGGCCTGAGCAGGGATCAATAACGCGCCCTGATCAGGCACGCCTGATTTGCGCCGGATAGAAGCCTTATCAGGTATCAATAAGGCGCCCTGATCAGGCACGCATGATTTGCGCCGGACAGGGGCCTGAGCAGGGATCAATAAGGCGCCCTGATCAGGCACGCATGATTTGCGCCGGACAGATTGGGCCGGAAAGATTGGGACGGTCATCGCCAAAACCGGAACAAAAACTAAACGATCAAGTCAAGTAAAAGAAAAAATTAAACTTTAAAAAAATGTTTTCATATGTTTCATATTTTTAATAACGTTAGTAAACTTGATAACGTGTAACTGCGATAATAATTTAATAAATGTTGATTTATTTTTAAACAAAAAATTAATCAAATGATTGAGCCAGATGACACGCATGTCTCAGGCTGGATGAGGCACCTGATCCGGGCCAGATAAGTTGCTTGATCCGAGCCAGATATAGTGCCTAATCCGAGCCTGGTAAGGTGCCTGATCCGGGCCTGATAAAGCGCCTGATCAGAGCCTGATAAGGTGCCTGATCCGGACCTGAATTTGCAAAAGCGTTACATCCCTGATCAGGGCCGGACTAAATTTGCCTGATTCAGCCCGGATTTGCTATTGTGGCAGCCTGATCCGGTCCGGATTTCAGCCTGAACAAATTTCTGCTCGGGTATACCAGGTGTACAAGTATGAAATGCGGATTTTTTTTCGAAAAAAAAACACGTTAAATTCGGAAGAATGATAAAAAGTGCTTTATTCAAAGTATGCTCCATCGCTTGTTATACACTTTTCCCATCTTTCGGGCAATTTGTGAATACCACGCAAGTAAAAATCTTCCCCTTTTGCTGCGAACCATTAATCGAGCCATTTTTTCACATCTTCGTACGAACCAAAGCGCTGCTCAGCAAGTGCGTGACCCATCGATCGCAAACAAGTGGTAATCGGAAGGTGCCAAGTCTGGCGAGTAAGCCGCACGGGGTAGAACTTCCCAGCTGAGTTCTTCCAACGTGTCGCGAACCGGTTTTGCCGTATGTGATGGAGCATTGTCATGAAGAAAAATGACTTTGTGTTGCCTCTTTCGGCATTCTGGCCTTTTTTCAAGCAGCGAACGGTTCAAATCGGTCAATTGTTGTTGGTAACGTTTAGTATTAACCGTGTTCCCCAGGTTTTAACAGCTCATAATAGACCACGCCCCTCTGGTCCCACCAGCCCCCTGACACTCCTATGATTTCCTACAGGGAACCTCTCTTTGTTCTATGCGCCGTAGTGAGTTCGCACTGCGCGGCGCTGGCATGCTTGCGCGCCTCTACTCCCCTGCCCGAACGCCCCGCCGGCCGTCACGGCCATGGGAGGTTAACCGTCTGATGCGGCTGATGGGTCTGATGCTACAGCACGGACGGCGAGGAGTACTGTCAGCGCCACGTAGCGGCTGGCGTCATCGAGAGACTAGTCAGTGAGCTGAGTGCCAGGGGGCTGGATCCCACCAAACACAGAGCATCGTCTTTCCGCCAAAGCGATTCGGTCTTGCGGTCGATGTGGATGGTGCGCCTGGGTCTACCCATGCTTTTTTGCGCTTGGGATTCTCAAAATACATCCACTTTTCATCCCCTGTAGCTACACGATGCAAAAACGACGTCCTTTTGTACCGAGCGAGCAAAATGTCACATGTGTTTTGGCGCTTTTCCATTTGCCTGTCGTTCAACTCATGTGGTACCCATCTACCGGTCTTCTGAATCTTTCCCATCTCTCGTAGCCGATTGGAACCAGCTTGTTGACTAACGCCCAATTGCTCGGCGTGTTGTTTTTGCGTTTGCGAATCATCTTCGTCCAACAATGCTTGCAACTCCACATCTTCGTATTTTTTTGGCGGTTTTCCATGTTCCTTGTCTGCAACATCGAAGTCACCACATTTGAAACGCCAAAACCATCGTTCACACGTATCTTGCGATGGAGCATGTTCACCATAAGCTTCTCGAAGTAATCGGTATGATTCAGCAGCAGTTTTCTTCAAATGAAAACAAAAAATTAATGCTGTCCGCGAATGCTCTTTTTTCGGTATAAATTTCGACATATTGAACAAACAACACAACGCTATCCACACACTTTTCCAATTTATCACTCGTGCGCGTCTGACACTTGTCGATGACACAACAAAATGGCGCAGTGTCAAATCTTTATAGCCACAAGCTGCATTGGTGCACCATCTGTTGTCTGAAATCCGCATTTCCTACTTGTACACCTGGTAGACCGGTGCAATGGTCTAGTGGTTAGCGTGCTTGCCACTAAACCTGCGGACCGGGAGGTCCCGGGTTCGAATCCCAGTCGCGTACATTTCGTCGTGAAATGTTTTTCTTCGGCATTTCGCGGCGAAATAAGACCAGTTCCACGACTGGGGGGCGAACTTGATGACCGGCTGTATTGGTATAGGTTTTCCGCAGTTTCCCTATACCCATGACAGAAATGTCATGATGAATATGATACAGAGGGGGAAGTCGGCTGCGGCCGCAAGGTGGGGAATGGAAGGTAGACGGGGGAATTGTGGAGGGGAGGTGGGTATTGTGGAATCAGGAAGATATAGAAGGGCGAACTGGAATGGGTGACAGACCGAAGTTGAGATAGGGGCTCGTAAAAAAGGGTAAGACCCTGTACGACTGGAACAAACCAATAAAAAAAAAAATACTTGTACACCTGATAAAAAAAAATATGGTTGACGATACCATAAATTTCTCTCAGTGCAGAACTAACGAAAGTTACGTAGAATGCGGTATCATTAAAAAAAAAAAATCCGTAAATCATCGTTCTCTCTTTCACGATTGCGTCGTAACATTTGTGTTCGCGGAGAAAATTTTATCGCAGTGAATAGCGAATTTATAATTTTTTTTTTTTTTTCTTCTGTATACAGAGAGACACAGGAAGAGCAGGAATTGCCGCAAACGGGTCGTGGTGTAAAATAAAGTAGACGAATACTTCGTCGGCAAAATTTGCCGGAAAATTAGCTTAACGATTTGGAAATTGGGCAAATAGTAAAGGGCAGCATATAACGAAGAATCAAGATCGCAAGAATTGTTGTCGGCTGTGCAATGTATAGATATATGTGCGCAGACACGTATATGTATGGATGGAATTTAGTGGCGAACGAGAGAACATCGGTATCAGCAGGAACGACCAAGTATATGTTTGTGTATGTACCACAGAATCAGCAACGTATCTCTCGGTCCGGTTACCGCTGTTATAGATTTATAATACCGTGTGTATATCCCATATCCATCCCGTACTGCATCCGGGAGTATTATTCCTCCGACCCATGAGGATAATTAGCAATGTTTGGTAAGAGTCTGATTAATCGACAAGCAGCAGTTGCAACATAACGCGGATGTGTACGGATACAGGGAATTCAAGTCCAAAGCGACAAATTCGTGTGCTTTCACATTTTTTTTTTGGATATTGCTCTGAAGAAACCATTTGTTATGCTGTCTTTCTCTGTCTCTTACAATCTCCCTTTACGGTCTTACGTACCCTTGAATGGTCGGAACGCGAGGCTTTTTTTGGGATTTTTTCTTTGACAATACTAATGAAGCAATTAAAATGAGGCTTGGAGGGTTCATTCTACTTATCTGTAAGTACTCAAATCATTCTTTTATTTTACAAAAAAATCACGGTCCACTGCCAAACAAAAATAAAACTTAATTTAAATAGGATCTATTTAAATCAAATAGGTTCCCGAGCAGAAATTTGTTCAGGGTGAAATCCGGACCGGATCAGGCTGCCACAATAGCAAATCCGGGCCGGATCAGGCAAATTTAATCCGGCCCTGATCAGGGATGTAACGCTTTTGCAAATTCAGGTCCGGATCAGGCACCTTATCAGGCTCTGATCAGGCGCTTTATCAGGCCCGGATCAGGCACCTTACCAGGCTCGGATTAGGCACTATATCTGGCTCGGATCAAGCAACTTATCTGGCCCGGATCAGGTGCCTCATCCAGCCTGAGACATGCGTGTCATCTGGCTCAATCATTTGATTAATTTTTTGTTTAAAAATAGATCAACATTTATTAAATTATTATCGCAGTTACACGTTATCAAGTTTACTAACGTTATTAAAAATATGAAACATATGAAAACATTTTTTTAAAGTTTAAGTTTTTATTTTACTTGACTTGATCGTTTAGTTTTTGTTCCGGTTTTGGCGATGACCGTCCCAATCTTTCCGGCCCAATCTGTGCGGCGCAAATCATGCGTGCCTGATCAGGGCGCCTTATTGATACCTGATGAGGCTTCTATACGGCGCAAATCAGGCGTGCCTGATCAGGGCGCCTTATTGATCCCTGCTCAGGCCCCTGTCCGGCGCAAATCATGCGTGCCTGATCAGGGCGCCTTATTGATACCTGATAAGGCTTTTATCCGGCGCAAATCAGGCGTGCCTGATCAGGGCGCCTTATTGATCCCTGCTCAGGCCCCTGTCTGGCGCAAATCAGGCGTGCCTGATCAGGGCGCCTTATTGATCCCTGCTCAGGCCCCTGTCTGGCTCAAATCAGGCGTACTTGATCAGGGCGCCTTATTGATCCCTGATCCGGCCCTGATGGATCCTCAGGCAGCCTGATTAGATTTCTGCTCGGGTTTTTCCCTTGTCTCGCGGCCTATTATGATCCTGTTAGTTTCCATTTTTTTTTTTTAATTTCTTCAGCATATTCTTTCTTAATATTAAATATATTCAAATTAAATATAAATATAGATTAGATTCAAATTAAAAAAAATAAAGATAAAACACGATATATCGCATGAATACGAGAAAGGATTACAGGTTCTTGATGTTGTGAAACCGATTGATTTTTCGACAGTTGATGCATCCTTAATTAATATCTCGGTGCTATGAATTTCAATGGTCTAAGATGATTCGACGATTGGTCGAATCATCTTAGACGAATCATCTTAGCTGGACGAAGATGATTCGCAAACACAAAAACAACTCGCCGAGCAATTGGGCGTTAGTCAAGAAGCTGTTTCCAATGGGCTACGAGAGATGGGGAAGATTCAGAAGACCGGTAGATGGGTACCACATGAGTTGAACGACAGGCAAATGGAAAAGCGCAAAAACACATGTGACATTTTGCTCGCTAGGTACAAAAGGAAGTCGTTTTTGCATCGTATAGTTACAGGGGATGAAAAGTGGATTTATTTTGAGAATCCCAAGCGCAGAAAAATCATGGGTAGACCCAGGCGCACCATCCACATCGATCGCAAGACCGAATCGCTTTGGCGGAAAGACGATGCTCTGTGTTTGGTGGGACCAGAGGGGCGTGGTCTATTATGAGCTGTTAAAACCTGGGCAAACGGTTAATACTAAACGTTACCAACAACAATTGACCGATTTGAACCGTTCGCTGCTTGAAAAAAGGCCAGAATACCGAAAGAGGCAACACAAAGTCATTTTTCTTCATGACAATGCTCCATCGCATACGGCAAAACCGGTTCCCGACACGTTGGAAGCACTCAGCTGGGAAGTTCTACCCCGTGCGGCTTACTCGCCAGACTTGGCTCCTTCCGATTACCACTTGTTTGCTATCGATGGGTCACGCACTTGCTGAGCAGCGCTTTGGTTCGTACAAAGATGTGAAAAAATCGCTCGATGAATGGTTCGCCAGCAAAAGGTGAAGATTTTTACTGGCGTGGTATTCACAAATTGCCCGAAAGATGGGAAAAATGTATAACAAGCGATGGAGCATACTTTGAATAAAGCACTTTTTATCATTCTTCCGAATTTAACGTGTTTTTTTTTAAGAAAAAAACTTCCGCATTTCATACTTGTACACCTGGTATTTCCCTGAAGGGACAACGATATTTCATAATCATGACTCAATAAGGCCCAAATACTGCTTGGAAATCGCTGTGAAAACTCCAGAGTCGTTGAGGATCTAATTTTTCAGTTTTTATTAATAAATATGCAATAAATAAAATATTTACCACAAATTTGGCACTTTGGGATCGACAATACGAATATTCAACATAAGTTAACACAAGTCAGAACACCCGTGGGGTAACATAAATTTAATCTCATTGTTGACCCTGAGGGAGTAGTCGTAACTCCTTAAAGCTAAATACAGATTTTCATGCATTTGACTTAAAAAAAAAATTTCGACCCCATTATTTTGCTATTTTTAATCTTTTTGAAAAGAAAAAAAACATGGTAGCTTTATTGTACGCCCAAAGGTCTATAAAATCGGTTATGACCTTTTTTTCCAAACTAGACTGCTTTGGTGAGAGTAAAAATTCGTTAGAAAAAAAAGTGACTCACTGTGCCCCATCTCCCCCTACAGCTTTGGTTTCAACACGCCGAGTTTTTTTCTCGTGACTTTTCACATATTTTCGATCCGAACGTGGTAAGAATTGTCAAACGGCGTTCATCGGGGAACATTGCAGAATCCAATTGGAATTAGGAATTCCTACGTGCGGTGTCCCTAAAAAATCCCTATAGAGATGTGGGTGCATCTTGGGACTCTCCCAACAAATTTGTGCACGGGATTACGAGAGGAAATATTTTTTTTCGAAACATTCAACAAACACCGGTTGAGAATTACAAACTAAAAATGTTCAAACTTCAGGAAATATTGTGAAATCCACTTGGATTCCAATGCAGACTCCTCATAGAAATAAGGAATCAAATCCTTATAGGAATGTATCTGGGGATTCTCCAACAAATTTCTGCACGGATATGAAAACTGACCTTTTTACGTGCATTAAAAAAAAAAAACAAACTAAATCAACCGAGATTCAAAAAAAATGGTACTGCTGTCTTGTACTTGTTTTAAAATATGATTATAGTTATTGGAAATAGGGAATGAAAGTTTTTATTGGTTTGTAGTATATAAAAAGAAGTTTTCTTTTTTTTTTTTACTTACGTTATTTTCTATGTTCGTACCGAACATTTCCAATCGTTCGTTCTCCCCGCTCAAGGGCTCCGTACCATTGTACCATGTCACGTTCGCCGGTGGTCTTGCAGCGCTCACGATGCACTCCAGCAGAATCTTCGTGCCACTCACGACGTGCCCGACAACACCCTTCACATCCATTTTCTTCGGGCTCACTGTTGCGAAATAACACACGACACAAATATTCTTAGATTCGGAAAAGTGCCGGATTCACCTTGTCGTAGCCCCATTTTCTATCTCGAATTTTTTGATAGACGCGTCAATATATATATATATATATATATATATATGTACGTGGAAAATGTGTGCGACCATGTGTGTTTATACGTATACTTTTATTTTTCAACATTATTATTTTGACACGTTGCTGAACAATGTCAATGGTATTCTACGGAATCTATCTATCGGAGAAACTTCTGAGAGGTAAAAAGAAGATTTCGACGTTTCGTCCCCGCGTAGGTGTCCGTTTCGATATAAAATTCTCGCGAAAAGGTGAAATACAGATAAAAAGAATTCCGTACGATAATCATACCGGGAAGAAAAAAAAGAAATCCGATAAAGAACTTTGGGACATTTTCTTCGCAACTGTTGTACATTTTCGAGCTTGAACATGTTGGCGGTAATATTCTTTTGATCCCCAAGACTAGCTGTGTATACGTATATATATATATATATATATATATATATATATATATATATATATATATATATGTGTGTGTGTGTGTGTGTGTGTGTGGGTGTGGGTGTGTGTGTGTGTGTGTGGGTGTGCGTGGGTGTGTGCGTGGATGTGTGCGTGGGTGTATGCGTGGGTGTGTGCGTGCGTGTGTGTATGGGTGTGTGTGGGTGTGTGTGTGTGTGGGGTTTGTGTGTGTGTGGGTGTGTGTGTGTGTGTGTGTTTGCATGTGGGTGTGTGTGTGTGTGTGGGTGTGTGTGTGTGTGGGTGTGTGTGTGGGTGTGTATGTGGGTGTGTGTGTGTGTGGGTGTGTGTGTGTGGGTGTGTGTGTGTGGGTGTGCGTGGGTGTGTGCATGGGTGGGTGTGTGTGGGGTGTGGGGGGGCGGGGGTTGTATGTGGGTGTGTGTGTGGGCGTGGGCGTGTATGTGTGGGTGTACGTGTGCGTGTGCGTGTTTGTATGTGTGTGTTTGCGCGGGTGTGCGCGTTTTTATGTGTGTGTAAAAGAGAAGACGAGTATACGAGCAATCTATTTCACCAGCAGACTTCCTGCTTTATTGCACCGGGAAAGCGTGCCGCATCCGTTGAGAGGTGGTGGGCTATGCAGCCGAGGTGGATTGGCGCGTTCCCTCCCCCCCCCCCTACTCGTTCTATATCTTTCGCTTCTTCTCTTTTTCCTCTTGGCCATGACAAACTACATTCATTTAAAAGATTGCCCAGCTAGCTCTCGAAGAACGGTATCCACGAGGCGAAGGGCACTCTCAGTCTTCTTGCATTCTCGCGATATTAATATCGCACAGCTTTTTCAAAATTCCGCGATAGACGTAGTGCTGAAGAGGAGGAAAGTGCGAAAGAGTGGGAGAGGGGGGGAGAGAGACAGAGAGAGTGAGAGAGAGAGAGAGAGAGAGAGAGAGAGAGAGAGAGAGAGAGAGAGAGAGAGAGAGAGAGAGAGAGCTAAAGAGAGAAATGCAAAGGAACACCACTGTCTCTGCATGCATGTATGTATTGGGCGTTTGCAAGGTAGTGCAATTTGGTGAACAACGTTTGTTTCATTGAATTTTAATGTTAATTTATGGCTTATTTTGCAAATGCACGCTCATACGTAAATAGTTTGCAAGATTGAAATGTGTAGAGTTTTCAAAAATCGAAAAAAAAAACATAATAATTAATTTTCTAACGAATTTTTACTCTAATCAAAGTAGTCTGATTAGAAAAATAAAAGATCATAACCGATTTTATAGACCTTTGGCCATACAATGAAGCTACCATATTTTTTTTTTTTGCAAAAAGATTAAAAATACCAAAATAATAGGATCGAAAAAAACTTGCGGATTGGCTCATTGTACCCTATGGGTGGCGTACAACGTGTCATATAGGTGGGTACAGTGTGTCAAGCACTGCGAAACGTAGGGTACAATAAGGCGGTTGAAACTCTTATATTTTGCTAATATACAGGGTGTCCGATGGCAGATTTCAAAATTTAAAAATTCGTAAAAAAATGAATAAACAAAGTAATTAAAAAATATTTATTAAAATGAAAAGAAATCAAATGCGGATTTCAATTTTTTAGTTGACCGTTACCGTCTGGCTACGATTATTTTTAAAAAAAATACGGCTCGATGATTCCGTTCCCCGAAATAGCGCACCAAACAGTGACCTTTTCAATATGCAGTGGCTGCTCATGCACTTCTCTTGGATTTTGGAGACTCCAGTAACGAAAATTTTGCTTGTTGACATAACCTCCAAGATGTAAATGTGCTTCGTCGCTATAAAAAATGTTTCTTAGTCGTGTTTCGGTGGAAAAAGTCTCCAGCATCTTTTGAGCATAAGTTATTCTTGTTGGGTAGTCACTGTCGTTCAATTTTTGAATTATTTGAATTTTATACGAATGAAATTTTATTTTTTTCTTCATAATTTCGTGCAGTGTCGATTTTGGAATACCCAAAACAGACGAACGCACTCTCAATGACATTCGTGGATTTTCTAAAACAGAATCACTCAGACGTTGGATGTTTTCCGGAGTTGATACAGAGGCTGCTTGATTTTGGTGATGCCTGTTTACAGCCGAGCCTGAAGCTATAAATCTTGCTACCCAACTTTGGATCAAATTTATCGATGGCGCGTCACTTATTTAGCGAATGTTGTAGCGGTTACAGAATTTACGCCGCGCCAAAGTAAGCGAAAAACGACTAGTTAAATACGCCTCCACAGCGAAAGCACGTTGCTCTCCAGAGCAACGTGCTCCATGGCGACTAAAAAATCCGCAACGCACGCGACCTCAGCTACCCGCCCCGCACTCCTCTTGCACCACGCGTTTTAAAGTAATGATCATTTAAAGTTTTGAATCTGCAATCGGACACCCTGTATATATATCAGTGTTGGGCAAAATTTAATTGCTGGGGTAACTATAGATTAAAAATTAATTAATTGTTAATCACGACTATAACAATTAACACTTAATTAATTGTAATTGTGAAAACTCACGTTTAACAATTAATTTATTGTTAATTGCTGTAGTCGCAATTAACACTTAATTAATTGTTAATCATGAGTTTTCACAATTAGAAACTAATGAATTTTCAATCTTTTTGGCGTATTTGATTAAAAACTAGCAATTAAGACTGATTATTGTATGCTTTAACAAATGTTTAAGTTATTGCGCTGCGTAAGCCTACAAAACCCAAACAAGCACGTGGTACCTGATATCTGTAAAGTTAAATAGGTTAATTGTTAGTTTTAATTGTTTCTTAGAACAATTAAAAAAGTTAATTGCAATTGTTTTGATTGCGAGTTGCAATTAACATAGATTAATCCAAATAAATTAATTGCAACGTGCAATTAATAATTAATTGCAATTAATATTAATTGCAAATACTTTTTTAGTCAATTAATGAACCGATTGAACATTTAATTCATCAACGCCCAACACTGATATACACACATACACATATATGGAACACTAAATTTCCATTTTTTTTTTCACTACACACTTTATTCAAGAAAATCTTCGAACTACCATCAAAATTGTGCCCAATTGTCCGGAAAATTACTCGAAAACACGCATGCACAGAATTGCATTCACTCACCGTGAACGTCGAGCTTAACGTCAAGTGTCAGGGGTTCGTCAAGAGCCGGACTGCTGACTTTGCACGTGAGCGTTGTATCCAACTCGTTCCGGCCAACGGTTATCTGCAGCTCACTACTACCAGTGCCGATATTCCCATCCTGCATGCTCGTCGAACTATTCGCTAAAATCAGACAAATCGTTCATTTTAAGTTTGACATATTTTAAAACAATTATTCTCGGATTGAAAATTTAACTTCTCGCAAATCTATAACTGACGAACGGATATTAATCTCGTGTTTCAAGATAGTACTAGCAGATTGACTCGTCAATAGAAAATCTATAAATTTTCTAACCTGAAAAAAAAAAAACAAAATATAATACATTTAGGTATGATAATAATCATGATGCGGAAAAGAATAATTTGAGAGGTGTATGTGATAACTGTGTGTATTAGGGGAGAGTGGGGCACAATGTGTCACGGGGCAGAGTAAGCCGCATGCGGCGCCTCGGAGGTTTGTAGCTCGTAAATTCCTAAACTTTATGTGTTGGACCGCAATTTATATTAGGATTCGTCAAGCCTAAAAGAAAGTCGATAGCAGCTCACAAAGGATTATTGAGAATAAAATATTGTTTTGAGGCTTTGAAAAAAAAACAAAATTCGCTCGCGGGTCATCTCGGATGCGCGTGTGGAATGGTGGGGTGCGAAGAACACTGGTACGGGCGCACGGCACCTCGGACGTGCGTGTGGAATAGTGGGGTGCGCAGGACACTGGTACGGGCGCACGGCACCTCGGACGTGCGTGTGGAATAGTGGGGTGCGCAGAACACTGGTACGGGCGCACGGCACCTCGGACGTGCGTGTGGAATAGTGGGGTGCGCAGAACACTGGTACGGGCGCACGGCACCTCGGACGTGCGTGTGGAATGGTGGGGTGCGTGAAACACTGGTATGACGACGGGCTCATCTCTGGCTAGAACCTATATATGTTATCGCGCTCTCCGCTTTGTGTTGATCTTCGTCCAGTTTGGACGGTAGCAGTGTTCTACCCAGCCCCACCATTCCACACGCACATCCGAGATGACCCGCACCCACACTGGTTTTTAACGCATCCCACCATTCCACACGCACATCCGACGTGACCCGCGTCCACACTAGTGTTAAACGCATCCCACCATTACACACGCACATCCGAGATGACCCGCGACCACACTAGCGTTCCACGCAACTCACCATTTCACACGCACATCCGAGGTGTTCTACGCCCACACCAGTGTTCCACCCACGCCACCATTCGCACAAAACGAAGAGCGTGATAACATTTATAGGTATAGGTAGGAGTGAGCCTCTTCCCTATATGTATTAAACACTTTGCCGGCTGTACATTTGGTATTGTATATCATGCCTAGGTGAAGTATGGAATAAATGATATTTTATATATTGCCTGAACGCTTTAGGCATTTTATAGAATGCTAAGGTATTCTATAGAATACCGGATTAACCAGATTTCCGGTAACATATATATATATATATATATATATATATATATATTGGGAGTACAAATAATTCTCCGCCGTTTCTTATAAAAAATTGTGCATTTATTGTGAAAGAACGGTGGTTTATGTTTTATTCAAAGTATTATCCATCGCTAGCCACTACTTTTTTTGCCATATTTCTGGCAGCATATGGATACCGCGTCGAAAGAACGTTTCATCTTTTGAGGCAATCCACAAATCTACCCAATTTTTGGTATCTTCATATGATGTGAGGTGTTGCTCAGACAGGCCGTGCGTGTCATCGATCGAAATAAATGATAGTCAGAGGGAGAAATGTCTGGTGAATACGGCGGGTGGGGTAAAACTTCCCAATTGAGTGTTTCCAAGTAGGTTTTGACCGGTGCCGCAACATGTGGACGAGCATTATCATGCAGGAGAATAATTTTGTCGTGTCTGGAGTAGTAGTGGGCGCGTTTTTCCTTGAGTGCTCGGCTCAATCTCATCAATTGTGTTCGGTAGAGAGCCCCAGTAATGGTTTCGTTCGGTTTGAGCAACTCATAATACACGACACCAAGCTGATCCCACCAAATACACAACATGACTTTTTTTTTCCATGAATATTCGGCTTGGCTGTCGATGTTGAAGCATGGCCAGGTGGTCCCTATGATTTCCTCTTCTTTGGGTTATCGTAGTGGATCCATTTTTTCATCACCAGTGACTATACGATGCAAAAAAGCCTTTCGCTTATGCCTGGCAAGCAGCATTTCACATGTGCAAAATCGGCGTTCAACGTTTCTCGGCTTCAGTTCATACGGAACCCAATTTCCTTGCTTTCGAATCATTCCCAACAATTTTAAACTATGTGAAATTGCTTGTTGAGTCATTCCTAATGTAAGTGCAAGTTCTTCTTGCGTTTGGCACGAATCTCCCTCCAATAATGCTTCCAATTCCGCGTCTTCGTGCACTTTCGGCATTCCGCTACGTTCTTTGTCTTCGACGTCAAACTCACCGTTCTTAAGCTTTTGAAACCACTCACGACAACTTCTCTCACTTAAAGCAGCCTCATCAGACGCTTCTACAAGCAATCGATGCGCCTCAGCTGCAGATTTCTTCAAATTAAACAAGTAAATCAAAAGTTCCCACAAATGACGCTTATTCGGCTCAAAACTCGACATTTTCGCACGAAAAAAAAATATGTGATGCTGATACAAAATCGCTAATACGTCAAGGTCTTGCCAGATGTCCAACCTTACGATATGACGTTTTACATTTGACAATTTCAACCATAACCTCCTGGTGGAGCCATCTTTTGTCAAACGGCGAAGACTTATTTGTACTCCCAATATATATATATATATATATATATATATATATGTTGAAATAAAGGAATCACTTTAAGGCCGGATCCTGAATTAGAAGGTCCAAGAAATCGATTTTTTTTTATTGTTTAAATCTATTCCTGATGTATCTCAGAATGTCTAGACAAAGTTTTATAGCCCAATTCGAAATATTTCCAAAGATACAGCACTGAACGTAGTGGAGTGTCGAGCAGGTATACGGGCGCTCGGGCAGTTAGGGCGCCCGTTTTCTCGAGTTTTCGTTTTTACGATTTTTCTAATTTGGCGTATCTGATTACAAAAAAAACTAGAAGTCCAATCGAAACAAACCAAAGCTTGTTCGCTTCAGTATCGTTTTCTTTTCTATTTGAACTAAAAATATTGTCGAAAAAAAAATTCTTAACAATTTTTTTAGCAAGTTGAAATAATTTTTTTTTTTCACAAAAAGCACATTTTCTACTTCAAACCCGAAAAAACATTCAAATTTCAAAATGTTTTTCGTTTTTTTTAGTTCATATAAAAGAAAAATATGTCACAATTAAAATGGTTTTTGGTTTTTTTGTTTCAGATGAAAATTACGAGCTCCATTTGTCACGCCGCATGGAAACAGCAGTGGCACGAATGTGCATAAAAATCGGTTGCCTGTTGATATTTTTCTTTAAAAAAAATTGTTTTCTTATGTTCAGACATGTAATAAAATAATCTGAAAATTTCGCTAAACTTACTTTTTTTTTTAACCCGGAAAAAATTCCTCAAAATATCGATTTTTCGAACAGGCTAATTCAGGATCCCGCCTTAATCCTGATGACAGCATGTACATTGAGGATTTTGTATCTTTCTTACTCAATTGGGTTAAAGTAAATAAATTCCTACAGCATTTTATCGTATACCTTGCTGCGTTATGTGTGTGCGTGTATATATACTACGATCTCTCGCAATGTGTTTTTCACAAAGCAGTGAACGGAGGAAAAGAGCCAGGGATAGTACATATACATAAGATATATAGTTGGAACGTTAATTGCGGAGCATTCCTCTAGCTCCGGGGTTTTCGAAACGAGACCGCATTGTCTTTTCTGTTGCCGGAGCTCGTTGCCCCCCCCCCCCCTTTTTTTTCTGCTCCCGCCATTATCGTTTTGCCCACTCTTCGTTCCACTATCCTTTTAAACAATCGTCTTCATTTCCGTTCATCGCTTCGGCTTCGAAGGGATCTCCTCGAAGAGGGAATAGTCTCGTCTCGTTCGCTCACCCCTGTATATACAGCGAGCCCTCGTTTCGAGGAGAATAAATGAGAATATATTCGGAAAACCCATACTGGCTTGTTTCTATCGCGTGAGTGACTGTTGAAAGCTCGGGTCATTTTTCGATCGCAAATTTTTCTCATTTCAACCGTGCTAAAGATTGCATATAGTAATTACACTTCATGGCGGTATTGTTGTGTAGAAATTTAAAGAAAAAAGAAATCGTTTATTTTTATTTTATTGTTCGACAGACCTTTCTGAATGCATCTGTGAAAAGTATTTAACCATTTGTGGTCGTATGGGGTCCAGCTGACCACCAGGCAAAGTTTGCGGCTAAGTGTCTGGAAGGTGGCCGTTCAAAATCAAACCAATGGTGCCATCCGTTGTTGTTGAAAGGTACCTTAATAAGTTTCAAGGCTTTTTGATTTTATGAGTTTTATCAAAATTGTATTCAATCTTAGTCCAAAATAAATATAGTTTTTTTTTTCAAGGTCCGTTATATACAGGGTATCCGATGGCAGATTTCAAACTTTAAATGATCATAACTTTAAAACGCGAGGTAGAAGAGGAGTGCGGGGGCGGGTAGCTGAGGTCGCGTGCGTTGCGGATTTTTTAGTCGCCATGGAGCACGTTGCTCTGGAGAGCAACGTGCTCTCGCTGTGGAGGCGTATTTAACTAGTCGTTTTTCGCTTACTTTGGCGCGACGTAAATTCTTTAACCGCTACAACATTCGCCGAATAAGTGACGCGCCATCGATAAATTTGATCCAAAGTTGGGTAGCAAGATTTATAGCTTCAGGCTCGGCTGTAAACAGGCATCACCAAAATCAAGCAGCCTCTGTATCAACTCCGGAAAACATCCAACGTGTGAGTTATTCTGTTTTAGAAAATCCACGAATGTCATTGAGAGTGCGTTCGTCTGTTTTGGGTATTCCAAAATCGACACTGCATGAAATTATGAAGAAAAAAAATAAAATTTCATCCGTATAAAATACAAATAATTCAAAAATTGAACGACAGTGACTACCCAACAAGAATAACTTATGCTCAAAAGATGCTGGAGACTTTTTCCACCGAAACACGACTGAGAAACATTTTTAATAGCGACGAAGCACATTTCCATCTCGGAGGTTATGTCAACAAGAAAAATTTTCGTTACTGGAGTCTCCAAAATCCAAGAGAAGTGCATGAGCAGCCACTGCGTATTGAAAAGGTTACTGTTTGGTGCGCTATTTCGGAGAACGGAATCATCGGGCTCTATTTTTTTGAAAATAATCGTCGCCAGACGGTGACGGTCAACTAAAAAATTGAAATCCGCATTTGATTTCTTTTCATTTTAATAAATATTTTTTAATTACTTTGTTTATTCATTTTTTGACGAATTTTTAAATTTTGAAATCTGCCATCGGACACCCTGTATATGAGCAAAATATAAGACTTTCAACCGCCTTATTGTACCCTACGTTTCGCAGTGCTTGACACAATGTACCCACCTATATGACACATTGTACCCCACCCACAGGGTACAATGAGCCAATCCGCAAGTTTTTTTCGATCCCATTATTTTGGTATTTTTAATCTTTTTGCAAAAAAAAAAATATGGTAGCTTCATTGTATGGCCAAAGGTCTATAAAATCGGTTATGATCTTTTATCTTTCTAATCAGACTACTTTGATTAGAGTAAAAATTCGTTAGAAAAAAGTGACACACTGTGCCCCACCTTCCCTTATGTTTGCTTTTTTCACATTCATACAACGTCCACGACACTGGTCGCCAATTAAGGATGTTCGCCGCGCACCGTTGTAATCAAACGTACAAAAGTGCATAAAAATATTGTTTTTTTTTTATTTCGTACATTTTTTTCAAGGTTCAATGAACATGTGTAAACAATTTCAGAAAGAAAACGAGTTTAAACGTTATTCCATCCGAAAAATTACCTTCAAAATAGCGCTCTAGAAAACAATACTGCCTTCGTGTAACTGTGCGTGAACGTATAGAACCTATTGGTAATCCGAGTACCTATACCGGAAAATTATAACTTGGTATGCTACGTTCGACAGCAGTTTCAAGCACGGTGATGTTGTTATTGGATGTCGAAGCAGTATCGCAACGCTCGACCTTTCGCAAATATTTGTGTCACCTGGATGAAGACTCATAAGCATTCGTGGGAATACATTGAATCGATACTACTTGATGGCACTATTGATGAAACTACGTGGTCTGTGCTTTCCTATGCGCAATTTTGCTTTGATAAGCTTTCAGTTATTTGCGCGGTTGCATTACCTCCGTTAGGCTGCGTTGTGCGAATGTGGCCCTAATTGCCAACCGATTTTTCCACCCTCTAGCATAATATTGTGAAAGAAAAGTCGACGAAGGATTTTGATTTGTGTAGAGACATTGTTGACCGCAGTGAGTGAGATAAAACGATGAAGGTATGATCACCGAAATGAGTAAAGATAAAATGGACATGTTTGACAACATCGAGGAAGACTCCCGAGCAGAAATCTAATCAGGCTGCCTGAGGATCCATCAGGGCCGGATCAGGGATCAATAAGGCGCCCTGATCAGGTACGCCTGATTTGAGCCAGACAGGGGACTGAGCAGGGATCAATAAGGCGCCCTGATCAGGCACGCCTGATTTGCGCCAGACAGGGGCCTGAGCAGGGATCAGAAAGGCGCCCTGATCAGGTACGCCTGATTTTCGCCAGACAGGGGCCTGAGCAGGTATCAATAAGGCGCCCTGTTCAGGCACGCATGATTTGCGCCGGACAGATTGGGCCGGAAAGATTGGGACGGTCATCGCCAAAACCGGAACAAAAACTAAACGATCAAGTCAAGTAAAATAAAAGCTTAAACTTTAAAAAAATGTTTTCATATGTTTCATATTTTTAATAACGTTGGTAACTTGATAACGTGTAACTGCGATAATAATTTAATAAATGTTGATCTATTTTTAAACAAAAAATTAATCAAATGATTGAGCCAGATGACACGCATGGCTCAGGCTGGATGAGGCACCTGATCCGGGCCAGATAAGTTGCTTGATCCGAGCCAGATATAGTGCCTAATCCGAGCCTGGTAAGGTGCCTGATCCGGGCCTGATAAAGCGCCTGATCAGAGCCTGATAAGGTGCCTGATCCGGACCTGAATTTGCAAAAGCGTTACATCCCTGATCAGGGCCGGACTAAATTTGCCTGATCCGGCCCGGATTTGCTATTGTGGCAGCCTGATCCGGTCCGGATTTCACCCTGAACAAATTTCTGCTCGGGCTTTTTCTCCGAATGAAATCAAATGTGGTAAATTTGACGTTTTTTTTTCAGAAAAACTACCAGAGTCAACTTTTTCGAGCCGCGTTCAACCCGCAAAATAAAGGTTTCGTTTCCTGAGCAGAGATAAGCGATAGCGGATTATCGGGTATCTAAATGAGGGTACAATGTTTAAAATACCAATACGTTAAAGGCTCCGATGAATCTCCCGAATGGCAGAAACTGGACATTGCAACTCAAAGGAGGCCAATGCAGAGCACAACTGAACCACTGATATAGATACTAACTGGATACGAGTTGTCCGCCATATTGATGTGTCCAATAGAAACGACTATGACGCCTAGCAGTCAGCCTCGGTACCACGTAGGACGCGGTGTTCTTAAGGGCTTACGTGGGTTTGAAAATGTCAAAAAATCCATTTTTTTTTATTTGATTATCTAATAGTACAATGGCACCCGAAAAGTCTGATGACATTTTCAATGCCATGTAATAGTTGCACTTTGTGTAATATCTTTAGATTTGTTTACTAATTTTTAAAAATCAAGCATTGATATTGGGTGAAGTAAAAAGTTCTGAGCGTTTTCCGCTAGATGTCTTTAGTGTGCCATATCTCACGATGTATACGTCGCATCGGGTCATACTATACGGCGATTCAAAGGTGACATTACGCTTCAAAAAATGTTCTTTGACAGATTTGTGTTTGGTGAAGCCATTTGTGTTTTACAACGTTCCAAAATGGAGTTAAAAAAAGAGAAAATTCGATACATTCTTCAGTACCACTACGACCAAGGTGAAAAAGCGGAGCAGGCGGCCAAAAAAATTTGTACTGTTTATGAACCCAATACAGTATCGAATGCATAACAAAGCGGTGGTTCCAACGATTCCGTTCTGGTAATATGGACGTCGAAGATGAGGCACGCTCTGGTAGGCCAATCGTCGAAAATGTCGATAAAATCATGGAAATCGTCCAGTCGGACCGGCATGTGAGCATTTATTCCATTGCCCAGGAACTGAAGATTAGCCAGAAAACCGTTTGGAACCATTTGCATAAGGCTGGTCTCAAGAAGAAGCTCGATGTATGGGGGCCACACGAGTTGACGCAAAAGAACCTTTTGGACCGAATTGATGCCTGCGATTCTTTGCTGAAACGTAACGAAATCGACCCATTTTTGAAGCGGATGGTGACTGGCGATGAAAAATGGGTCACATACGAGAACAACAGCCGAAAAAGATCGTGGTCCAATCGCGGTGAGCCGGCCCAAACGATCGCCAAGCCCGGATTAACGGCCAAGAAGGTTTTGCTGTGTGTTTGGTGGGATTGGAAGGGAATCATCCACTATGAGCTGCTCCCATCGGGACAAACACTCAATTCGGACCTCTACTGTCAACAACTGACCAGATTGAAGCAGGCGATCGACCAGAAACGGCCAGAATTGGCCAATAGGAAGGATGTTGTGTTCCATCAAGACAACGCCAGGCCGCACACATCTTTGACGACGCGCCAGAAGCTCCGAGAGCTTGGATGGGAGGTTCTATCGCACCTGCCGTATAGTCCAGACCTGGCACCAAGCGATTATCACCTTTTCAAGCATTTGCAAAATTTTCTTGATGGTACAAAACTGGCCTCAAGAGAGGCTTGTGAAAATGAGCTGGTCAAGTTTTTTACCAATAGGGACGTGGACTTCTTCAATCGCGGAATTATGAAATTGCCTTCAAAATGGACAAGAGTTATCGAACAAAACGGCGCACATTTGATCTAAATCGGATAATCCTATGTTAATTTCATCGTCGAAATAAAGCGAAAAAAACTGCGAGAACTTATTCAACGTACCAATACATGGCCGCAACGCGCAGGCGTCCTAGGATGATATTACGTGATAAGTAGCGCCACGAGTGGCAGAGTTTGACACTGATAAATCTTGACATTTCGCATAGCAAAAATACCAGGCTATGTCGAATCCCTCGTTCTACGGTTAAAATTCAAGCTATCGTTCTTTCCATAAGAATTCACGGGCGCTGCTCTCTACGATACGTACGTGTGACGTGGAACGCAACAAAGGGAAAAAAAAAATCGCGTTTTCGACTGTCTTGAAGAAAAAAGAAAAAATCGCAAAATTATTGTTCGCACGTAGACACTTTTATTCGCTTCTATCGCCTGTACTCACGTGCGTTACACGTACGCCCACGCACCGATGCGTACACACGTGTGTTTGTATGCCGTATAAGCTGCGTCGACGAATCGTAGTGTTCAAGATTTCCGTGTGTAACTTTACGAGAGTGAAGGTTGGCTATATTTTCCTCCATGGAATTTCACCGCTCGGGCAAGGAGAACGAGATGACTCGAGGTCGCAGTAGGGAGAAGGACCAGTGAAATGGACATAAATCTTTTACAACCCTTTCGTTACGCTACTGGAATTCTTAGTCGGACCGTAAAGTGTCTGCGGGCTCATTTTATTCAAGCTCCCTACAACCTTTTCCGCCCACGCCCCCCCTTAAGCCTCTCCCGCTTTGCTTTTCAGGCCCGCGAGCTTTTTTTTTTTTTTTCTATTCTTTCCTCGCTCCGAGCGCAAATTCATCCCCCGAGTTTGAATCCAGAAACGTTATATCGCACACGAGAGACGTACTGGTAGTGCTTAACAAGCGAAACAAAAAAAAAAAAAAAAAATTCTCACGTACCATCCGAAACCCGTCCATCGTTTCAACGTCGATGAATATTTTATCGCGGAATCTTTTCGTACCCTATTTTCTCGTTAAAAGTCCCTTTGAGGGGAGATATACACCTACCCGAGCAGAAATCTAATCAGGCTGCCTGAGGATCCATCAGGGCCGGATCAGGGATCAATAAGGCACCCTGATCAAGTACGCCTGATTTGAGCCAGACAGGGGCCTGAGCAGGGATCAATAAGGCGCCCTGATCAGGCACGCCTGATTTCCGCCAGACAGGGGCCTGAGCAGGGATCAATAAGGCGCCCTGATCAGGCACGCCTGATTTGCGCCGGATAGAAGCCTTATCAGGTATCAATAAGGCGCCCTGATCAGGCACGCATGATTTGCGCCGGACAGGGGCCTGAGCAGGGATCAATAAGGCGCCCTGATCAGGCACGCCTGATTTGCGCCGGATAGAAGCCTCATCAGGTATCAATAAGGCGCCCTGATCAGGCACGCATGATTTGCGCCGGACAGATTGGGCCGGAAAGATTGGGACGGTCATCGCCAAAACCGGAACAAAAACTAAACGATCAAGTCAAGTAAAATAAAAACTTAAACTTTAAAAAAATGTTTTCATATGTTTCATATTTTTAATAACGTTAGTAAACTTGATAACGTGTAACTGCGATAATAATTTAATAAATGTTGATCTATTTTTAAACAAAAAATTAATCAAATGATTGAGCCAGATGACACGCATGTCTCAGGCTGGATGAGGCACCTGATCCGGGCCAGATAAGTTGCTTGATCCGAGCCAGACATAGTGCCTAATCCGAGCCTGGTAAGGTGCCTGATCCGGGCCTGATAAAGCGCCTGATCAGAGCCTGATAAGGTGCCTGATCCGGACCTGAATTTGCAAAAGCGTTACATCCCTGATCAGGGCCGGACTAAATTTGCCTGATCCGGCCCGCATTTGCTATTGTGGCAGCCTGATCCGGTCCGGATTTCACCCTGAACAAATTTCTGCTCGGGTAGGAGCCGGAAAAAAGGTCATTTTTGTGAATTTTTTTTCGAGGAAAACTATTTGAAATTTCGGATTGGGGTTTTGATTATCTAAAAGTATATACATTCAAAAATATGTTTAATTTTCTTTATTTAAAAATATCATAAATATACAAGGATATTGTGTGATCCTTGGAGCGTCGTAAAAAAATCTGCGTATACGGTACCCACTGGCGTTTCTTCAAAAATCATCTGAAAAAAAAAGACCAAAAAGATTATTAAATTAGATACGATAATCTAGTACTTGTCATAGCCGATTTTGAAAATATCGATTTATGACAAAATGGCGGACGTTTGAACGTAAATAGTGATTTTTGGGCCAAAAATTAGTTATTACTTTGCCTATAAAACAAAAACTAAGTAACGGAAAAAAAAAATCCTATGACAAGTACTAGATAATGGTGTATAGAATAACCACGAAAAAACCTCAAGGCAATCGGTTCATTGGTTTTCGAGAAATTTTGGGTACCGATTTGAAAAACGTGGTTTTGAGAAAAACGCGTTTGAAAATTTGGGAATGAATGAATCATGAAATTTGTCAACTTACATGGAATCATCGATACCAGGCCCATGGTGTAGGTCTTCTACGGTCGACGGAATGTTCATAGCTTCTAAATGTTGTTGTCGGCGCCGTATTCGACCTTCTTTCGTCTGTTCTTGCGCTTGCAGCTCGGCTTTCGCTATGCGAGCTTCGTCTTCTTGCGCAGCGTACAAGTGCTCTCCTGATCCAACCGATATTCCTAACACGTTCGTAACTTCCAATAATGAGGTGACACCATTGTTGAACGTGCACGTTGCAAAAAAATACAGCAATGTTAACGATTTTGGCCCCGCTGTTCATCGTTTTTGGAGCTATCTTCCAAATAAATTGGTTGAAGCTCTCATTGCAGTTTTGGGTATATCCGCCAACACAGCGTTCTAACAATTTGTCATTGCTGAGGTCTTCGTACATTGGTTTGATGACATCTAACACCATTTTTGGTTTGCCGCTACCTGCTATCGGCTCGGCACCGCAAAACACGTTTCGCTTTCTCGGCTGTAACTGGCTTATTTATCGAAATATTAACTTGCCGTTTTCACCAGATACTCTGGAGACCTCAAACTTCAAGAAAATGCAACAAAAAAATCGATGTTTTCGACCATCTAGGTGCATATCTCCCCTTAACGCGGTGCAGTTATTCTCCTGAGCTAATCTCGCGAGTCAGAAACGCGTTTTAACTAGAGTGCTCGTGTTTACAGACATTCACAGAGATCCAGAATGTATGAATTAATTAAAGCTCGGCTTGGGAAAACGTAAGGCATTTTTACGATGTTTTATCCGCTTGATGTTTCGTTGGAATTACATGGAATGAAGAAACTCGGGAAATTTAAGGGAAAATGGAAAGGGGTATTGTGATCGAGGGAGGATAGTCCAGTGCGGAAAATTGACGGGGCATCCCTAATACAATTCGGGGCCTTCAAGGACTAACCCATGAAAAAATTGCCGACACGAACGATACGGCTGATGCATAGTCCAATACTGGCTAACCGATTGTTGGCAACCAATGTTGGCCCAACATTGAAACGGTTCTGCCATTTTTTAGCCGATCCTCTTTTCGAAGCTCGGCATTCAACATTACGCCAATGTAGGGACAGTAGCGGTTAACGACCTAGGGCCGACTGTTGGCGTAGACTGATGGAGCCGACCGTGGGCCAATACTGACTGCCATTAATTGTCCTGCGTTCATTTCTAATCCCGGCATCCGGTACTATACCAATGTCGGGCCAGTATGGGCTGGCCCCGGAGACCTGACTGTTGGGGTGAACTACTGGAGCTGAACGTGGGCCAATACAGTCTGCCATAATTGTCCTACGTTCATGTCTAATCTCGGCATACCGCAATATGCCAATGTCGGGACAGTATCGATTAACGACGAAGAACCGACTGTTGGCGTAGACTGATGGAGCCGACCGTGGGCCAATACTGACTGCCATTAATTGTCCTGCGTTCATTTCTAATCCCGGCATCCGGCACTATACCAATGTCGGGCCAGTATGGGCTGGCCCCGGAGAGCTGACTGTTGGGGTGAACTACTGGAGCTGAACGTGGGCCAATACAGTCTGCCATAATTGTCCTACGTTCATGTCTAATCTCGGCATACCGCAATATGCCAATGTCGGGACAGTATCGATTAACGACGAAGAACCGACTGTTGGCATGAATAGCTCGAACCGATCACGGGCCGGTGACCCTCCCAGCTATGTATCTTATGAACTGGTCGCGAGTCGCCATTTAGTGTCGTATCAATGCATACCGCGAACAAACAGTAGAGTCCATCGTCGCTTTTTCGTGCAATACTAATTTTTTTCCCTCATACTCCTACCGTATTCTCAATATGAATAAACAACAGCGATATGATAAACTGAAAAAAAGCGCGGAAAATAAAAAGAAATGATGTTGGAATACACCGTCAGTGAAGCACGAAAAATAAATTAAATTTTAATTGAATCAATTTTTGATTCAATGGAAATTGTATTGATGTCAATACAATTTTAATTGAATTTCAAGTCAATTCAATTTTAAATAAATTTTAAGACAATTCAATTTTAAGTCAATTGGATTTTAATTGGATTTTAAATCAATTCAATTTTAAGTCAATTCAATTTTCATTGAATTTTAAGTCATTTGGATTTTAATTGAACTTTGAGGCAATTCAATTTTTGTTGAATTTTAAGTCGATTGGATTTTAATTGAATTTGAAGTCAATTCAATTTTAATTGAATTTCAAGTCAATTCAATTTCAATTGAATTTGAAGTCAATGCAATCTTAATTGAATTTCAAGTCAATTCAATTTTAATTGAATGTCAAGTCAATTTAATTTTAATTGAATTTTAAGTCAATTCAATTTCAATTAATTTTTAAGTCAATTCCATTTTAATTGAATAAGTAAAAAAAAAACTATTAAAATGGTGATGAAGTTTTCATCAATGAAAAGCAAAAAAAAATTCTTATTCAATTTCTTCAACGATTTATCTTTGAAAGGAGTCTAAACATACTTTCGAGTTATTTTCGTAGCAAGAATAACTAAAAAAAAATGAGCGATTGAAGAAGAAAGAATCGATTGCCTCCAACCGAGGCAAATTTCCACATCTATTAGAGTCAAACATACATATTTTTATAGGAAGCAGTACCTCCTTTTAGATTGAAATAAAAATGTTGTTAAATAGTCTATTTAACTTAAATAACTTTTCGTTAGATTCGCGTAAACACGTTTTCTCAGTCAGTTGTAATCAAATTAAATATTTAGTTGAAGTGAATAGTAGGGCAAAATTTGATCAAAATTTCATTCCGTTTACATAAATAATTTCTGGCGATGTGACTAACTTTGACTTTACAGTTATGAAAGCTGTGGGATTTTTGTATCCAGCCTCACGAATCATTGATATCCCAGAATCAAGCTTCTAATGACACTTTTCATTAATTCAAGGAGCGAGGAGAATATATGAGAGCCTGTTGGACTTACCTTCCAAAAGTTCATTGGCTCTGTACCACTCGACCGTAGGGATAGGTTTCCCCTCGCCGCTCTCACATCGAAGACTTATCACTTTGCCCTCGTTTATAGGTCCGAGCGTCTCGCCTGAAGTCAAATTGATTTTCTCGTCCTTTTCGATTACTCTCACGTAATCAGGTCGAACTGCAAATATATAAAATTGACAGGTGAATGGCGTGAAATCGTTATTTCAGTGTGAACATTCGTTATTTCGGACCGGTATTCATGTTTGGGTTGCTATATATATATATATATATATATATATATATATATATATATATACCTGTGCGGTAACTAATTTCGGGATTTCATCGGGCCCATTTGAATTTTCCGTAACTTTCTCGATCTCGATAATTATTGTGCCATAAATTCTTTACTCAAGCAATTTATGCTGATTTATATCTACATGATGCCCAATAGGAAGTTGCTAAAACTAAATAAGTGTCTCGTCCCTCCATGAATTCAATAGGGGTCCCTTTTTCTAAGGCGCATACCTGAGGCCCCGCAGTTTTATTCCAGCTGTGGTTGAAGCAAGTACGCGCGCGTCAAAATGAGTGAGCTCACCACGGAAGAAAAAGTATATCTTATTGAGTGCTTCTTCTCGAGGGGAAAAATTTATAGTAATGCGTATAGAGGGTTTCGTACTAAGTTTGGATCTCATAGAGTTGCCAGCGAAAACACTCTGAAAAGGTAAAAATTTAATATTTATTCATATTCATCTATCACACAACTTGTGTTTCAATTCAATTAAACTGCATTGAAGTAATTTTACGTTAATTTTTGTAGGATAATCGATAACTTCGTGGAGTATGGTACACTCCAGGACCGTAGACACGAGTTGCCAGGCCCATCTGTTACGGTGACTACACCAGAGAAGATCAACGAAGTTGAGAATTATTTCAAATAAAATCCAAATGATTCGATTCGGAAAGCTGCTCAAGCATTAAAAATAACCAAATCATCATGACACAACATTTTGAAATATTTTTTAAAAGTTTCATCCGTATAAAATAAGCACTCATCAATTGTTAACTGAACATGCCATGACGAAACGCATCGAATTTTGTAACACTATTACGGGAATGTTTGAAGCCGAAGAACTTAATGAGAAAATGATTATTTATTCCGATGAAGCACATTTTTGGATGAATGGGTACGTAAACAAGCAAAATTACCGGTTTTGGGGAACGGAAAATCCCAACATATCGCTAGCGACGTCCCTTCATCCACAGAAAGTAACGGCATGGGCAGCGATTTCAGTAAAAGGAATTTATTTGCAATTCTTGGAATCTACGGTAACAGGAGAGAGTTACAAACAGCTTTTGGAAACGAAATTCTTCCCTTATGCAAAAAAGAGGGGACTGGTTAAAAATGTTTACTTCATGCAAGATGGAGCGACGCCGCACCGGACTCATGAGGTGTTTGAAGCTATTCATCGCGTATATGGGACTCGAGTAATCGGTCTGGGGTACCCTAAATTTGCTCAAGGCGGACTAGAATGGCCTCCGTACTCACCGGACCTGAAACCTTGTGATTTTTTCTTGTGGGGGTTACATTAAAGATCATTGTTACGCTAAAAACCCCAGCACAGTAGAAGAACTGATCGCGACCATCCAGGAAGTGGTTCGCGGCATTACGAACGATATGTTGGACACAGTTTTTCACAGTTTTCAAAAGAGAATTGATTTTTCGTGCACAATCTAACGGTTCGCACTTCGAAAATATCTATCATTAATCACTGTACTTTTTCGTTATTTTTATAAGATGTAATAAATTGACATAAAAAATATTTGACTGGGTTTTATTTATGTGCGTTTAAAACTGCAGAGTTTCCTCTATTTAAAGCAATTTGGCTTTTCTGATTCTGTGCACGTGTTTTGAAATGACAGCCGATTAGTTTCAGCAACTTCCTATTGGACACCCTGTAGCAAAGTCTAGTGGTATTGGGAAAATCGCTACGAGGGAATCGACAACTTAACCCCTTAAGGCCTTAGGCCACTCCAGAGGCCAAAAAAGGGCATATTTTGTGATTTTTTTTTCAGCGAAACCATAAAATTAATCGGAATAACAAAATAGGGTTTTTATTATACACGCAATTGACTATGCAAAATTATTTTTTCACAGCGATACATGTCAAAATGGCGACTGTGCAGCATTTTTCCGATGACGCCTTCATTTCTGAATGGTCAACGGCCGGACCAACAGCTCCTATAATTTTTGAGTTATGATGAGACACTAAAGATTTTTCGATTATATATAACACATGAGTCATTAAGTCCCAGGACTGACACACAGATGGCGCCGCCAATGCCATGCCGCTTTTGTTTTTCGATAGTACCAAGCTTCAAAAGATACGTGTAAAAATATCATGACATTCGGTTCAGTCGTTGGTCGAGATATTGAAGATTAAGTGACGCTACATTTGTTTTTGCTTGAACCATGGATAAAAACGGGTTTCGTGTGTTAATCAAACACTGTTTTTTAATGGAAAAAAAACATCGTTCAAGCTCAGCAATGGCTTGAAAAGTGTTACCGGGAAAAGTGCCCATCGAAAACAACCATTTGCCGATGGGTATGAGGATTTTTGAACGCGGTCGAACAACCACCGAAGACGCGGAGCGCTCAGGTCGTCCAATTGAGATGGCTACGCCCGAAAACATCCAAAAAAATTCGGAAAATTGTTACGTCCGATCGTAAAGTGATGTTGCAAGAGATAGCTGACAATCCTAAAGATATCAAAAGGCACCGTGTTCAAAATTGTCTATGAAAATTTGGGTATGAAAAAACTTTTGTCCAAGTGGGTGCCGCGTTTGCTCACAGTGGAACAAAAACAACAACGTATTGATGATTCGGAGCGCTGTTTGAAGCTTATTACGCGTGATAAAAAGGATTTTTTGCGTCGGTACGTAACAATGGATGAAACATGGATTCATCACTATACGCCGGAGTCGAAAAGAGCGTCAGCCGAGTGGAGAGGAGAGCCTATTTTGAGGCAAAAGACAAATCGTTCTATGAGAAAGGCATCGAAAGTTTAGAAAAACGTTGGAATGATTGTATCGCTATGGGAGGTGACTATGTTGATGAATAAAGTCGAATTTTGCAAAAAAAAAAATGTGTTTTTGCTGGTTAGTCCAGGGACTTGAGGGGCCAGTCCATTTTGAAAATTTCAAAAAATCGAAAGCAAGCAAGACTTGAAGAAATCGACGATGATGAGCAATCAGAAGGGATTTTGTACGGTGCAGGAATTGCCGATTGAGTTTAGGTGAGATTTTTTTCATAGTATAAACTTCAAACGCGTTTTTCTCGAAACAACGTTTTCAAAATCTAGCTCCGTCGTATCTATAAAACTAATAAACCGATTCTCTTGAAATTTGAACCACATATTGTAAACATGATTAGCAACAAGATGACCCTCGATGGTTTTAAAATTTTGATTTTTACTCTTTTTTTTGTTGCGAAAAACTGCGAAAAAATGCGTTTTTTTTTACTTTTTTCGTTTTTCATCTGCCATTTTTTTATTTTTTGATAAAACTTTATATCCGAGGGTCATTTTGTAGCTGGTGTCATACTGAATCTAATGGACTTTGATTTTTTTGTTTCAGACAAGCCGTTGCCGAGTTGTGATGGAGCTACCTAGCCCACCTATTTTTCAGGCGTTACGTTAAACTATAGTTTTTGTACTTAAAAATGAATAAAAATGAATTAAATTTTTTTTTTTATGTATTTCAAGACTTTATTTATCAAGCCCAACAACTTTTATATTCATATCTTTTATAAAATCCTCAAAAAAAAATCGCGAAAATACCCTTTTTTTCGTGCCTCCAAAGTGGACTGACCCCATTAATGACCCATGGGTTACAAGAATAGCGATAGAAGTACGTAGGATTTTTTTTTATATATTGTTTTCTTTGTCAAAATGGCGCATTTGTAAAATAAAAAGTATAAAATGCCATGAGAAAATCGTCAGAAAATTGTTTATAAGAAAGAAACTATGCAATATAATAAAAAAAAATCCTACGTAGTGCCTAAGAAAATGTAATTGTAAATATACAGTTAAAATTTCAAGTGAATCGGTTGAAATTTGTTTGAGTTATGAGTCCGGCCGATTTGAAAAGTGTAGTTTTGAGATAAACGCGTTTAAAGTTAGTAGAAAGTCACGAAACGAATCATGAGGGGTTGCGCTAGAATTCGAAAAATCGAGTACTTAGATATTTTTCACATCCATAATCTTTTGGAATATAATTTTATAGGTACTAAGGTACATTTTTAACCAAAAAAAAAAAACGATTTTTGCCAAATTCTAGTTTGGCCTAAGGCCTTAAATGCCTTTACTTGGTCTCCGTAGTTGGATCATAGTTTTAGTCAACCAACCTACCCTACCATTCCCTAATAGAGGTCCGGTCCGGCTGTTTTACAAAAAAACCCTACTATTAGGGTATTAGGGAGATAGAAGCCACGACACACTCGACACGAGTCGAGGCTCCCTGGTGGCAAAAATATATATTAAAAATGTTATAATGCTCAGTAGCGACCTCTAACTATTTTCCGATTACACGGAACCTTTGCAATATTTTTTTTTTTCTCTCCATTTGTCACAATTTGATCAGGTGGCCCGCAAAGAAATGAAAAACAAGGTAAAAAGCGGTAGAGGTAAATGCGACCACCCTACGGTAAACATATGAAATATGATATGAAAGGAATTATTCAATGCTCGCGCAGACTTTTCATAATTAATTGGGTCTTTCTCCAAAACTCCGAAATGGATCACAGCAAATTTCACGTTATCTCGGTCGCTCGTGCAATGTTCCTCCCTCTGTCCGTCCCTTTATATGCCGATTCACCATACATCGGCGTCCATGTACTTTAACATCCTGGAGCTTTTCTCTCCCACCATTCTCAGATAATCTGACTTCCTCGGCTAATGCATTATCGATAGGTACATGTCTTTGACTTGATATACAGATATATATATATATATATATATATCCGTATGTACGAGCCCCAACACTCGTCTATAGTTGTATATATAAATATATGGCACTTTAACAACTCGGTGCCGTTTTCTATATACAGGGTGGACCACGCAACGTGTGCACCTCTTTTACGACCAAAATATGCGTTGCACAAAAAAATGTTTTATACAAAAGTTACATGGTTTATAAGGCTACACTATGTGGTGCATTTATTTTTTTTATAGGTGGGGGCGCTTCGAAGATTTGAAGATCAACTTTATTTTTTCAAATGGAATGCTATATTTTTTATAGCGTAATATTATAGAGTATCGAATTCTGAGTAAAAAACGTATAGACCTTTATTAGCCCTAGAGTTAATAGCTAACGAGTAATTTCACTTTATTACTTAAAAATTTTCTTCACGTAATATCAAGTTGGAGATTCAAATCTATTACAAATTTCTGAATGGCAGTGTTTACATCACAGTGTTTATCAATATGAACACATTTACCACATCACACACACTTATCATGATTCAAAATCTTCTCAATGATTGTAATCCAGTATTAAAGTATCCTTCGGTGATTGTGCGTGATTATTATCAGAAAGATAAAAGTGAAAATGAATGAATGAATCTTCAACTTGATATTACGTGAAGAAAATTTTAAAGTAATAAAGTGAAATTACTCGTTAGCTATTAACTCTAGGGCTAATAAAGGTCTATACTTTTTTACTCAAAATTCGATACTCTATCATATTACCCTATAAAAAATATAGCATTTCATTTGAAAAAATAAAGTTGACCTTCAAATCTTCGAAGCGCCTCCACCTATAAAAAAAAATAAATGCACCACACAGTGTAGCCTTATAAACCATGTAACTTTTGTGTAAAACATTTTTTTGTGCAACGCATATTTTGGTCGTAAAAGAGGTGCACACGTTGCGTGGTCCACCGTGTATACATATCTATGGATATTCGAACTTCCAGCACGGCAAAACCCGTGCTGCCTCCAAGTACCTCAATTATGTGTGAGAATCGGGTTCGTTGAGGCTTTTGTTCGGATTTACTTTTACCATTGAATGGTGCACCAGTAGGAAGTGAGTCTACGAACGCTCTACTGCAGTCGAGGGAATCGAAAAGTACAGGCATACAGGGTGGATCATTTAAGGTGACCACCCCAAATATCTCCGTTGCCTTTAGAGTGACGAAAAAAAAAAAATGTCAGGAGGTAATTCGATTGATTTCGAAGGGCTGATACAATGGTGAAAAAATTCATTTTTGTCAAGGTCATAGTTTTTGCGTTCTCAAGCTCATCAATGGTTTTTCAAATGGGAACATGTTTTTTTTTTTATTAAGACGTTGTAGCTGATATTCAGACGAATCCAACGACCTATGATATCATGACCTTGAAGTGATTTTTCACCAAAATACACGTGTAACAACGGGAAATCGTGATGGTATTGACAATAAGAAGATCCGAATGATGTAATTGAATTTTTTGTGCAGAAAATTTATTGTAACAAATGCTCGAAGTGATGGCCATTAACCTCGACACATTTTTTAAGACGTCGGATGAATGATTCTCTTGACCTTCGAATAGTTTCTGGTGTGATAGCGGCGCAGGTCATCCAACGGATACAATAATGTCGATAGTCCGAGATGTTTCTGATGTTTGTAAATACTGGCATTGTAACGTAGTAAAAATGTAGTGGAGTGAAGAATGTTTATCATCTACCAATATTAGAAGCAGTAGACAGGTGTATTCATCCAACGTAACATGTAATAACCGTATCGAAAATGGTATTGTACAGTCAAGCAGAGAAAGTGGAAATGATTCTGATTCGTGGCGAGGACGGCAGAAACTCTGAGCAAGCGCAGGAACTTTATGCACAACTTTATCCTTTCTGCACATTTTCTGCAAAAAAAATTCAATTACATCATTCGGATATTCTTATTGTCAATGCCATCACGATTTCCCGTTTTTACACGTGTATTTTGGTGAAAAATCATTTCAAGGTCATGATATCGTCGTTGGATTCCTCTCAATATCAGCTACAACGTCTTAATAAAAAAAAAAACAACATGTTGCTATTTGGAAAACTATTGATGACCTTGAGAACGCAAAAACCATGACCTTGTCAAAAATAAATGTTTTACCACTGCGTCAGCCCTTTGAAATCAATCAAATTGATTTGGGGTAGATATTTGGAGATATTTGGGGTGGTCACGTTAAATGGTCCACCCTCTATATCGATAGCCGCAAATGCGCAGAACCCTTACGAGCCATGTCCAATCTATATAAGCACTCCGAAGTGACAAGAGTCTATTTTTTTCTTCCACACGCTTCCTCCTTACTCACGATCACTCTACTCTTGTTCAGCTTCTTATTTTCATCTATGTGGGCTCTCTCTCTCTCTCTCTCTCTCTCTCTCTCTCTCTCTCTCTCTCTCTCTCTCTCTCTCTCTCTCTCTCTCTCTCTCTCTCTCTCTCTCTCTCTCTCTCTCTCTCTCTCTCTCTCTCTCTCTCTCTCTCTCTCTCTCTCTCTCTCTCTCTCTCTCTCTCTCCCCCCCCCCTCCTTCCCTCCCTCTCTCTCTCTCGTGTCTTCATAAGCTATAATTTCTCCCAAGAAGAATCTCTGCGTAACCGAAAACTTTTTTTCACTGGTCCACGAAGAACATTCATCCTCCGGTAGCACGCCAAATTACCCTATAAAAACTTTTTCTCAAAACTTTATAAATCGCTTTTCAGATGGTGAAATTGCGAACTTATAATACGAGGGCTGATATATCGTGATGTAAGATGCGGGCGTGGAAAGAAAGGCGGAGAGAGAACCAGAGATAGAAGAGCCAGCAGAAGGTTATAGAGATCGGTGATTCCGGTACAGTTTCGAAGAGCGCGTCCGCAAGATAAAAAGAGAAGGAAGAGAGAGAGAGAGAGAGAGGGGGGGGGTTGAATCATAAAAGCGATGATAACACGAAAATTCAAGAGATGACCCAGTTTTACATAAGGTGAAAAGAGCGTTTTCATCCCCCACCAAAATGGACTTCACTCCCCTTTCATTTCATCCGCTCTACGAAGTGTATTAATAGTTTTGATATTCAAGACATCTGAGTGTCGTTGAATATCCGGTGCTTTTCGCCCGAATCAATTCGACAAAATTTTACCAATATTTTATGAAGAAAAAAAATCATGAATCGGTCGAACCTGATGATACTAAACATTCGCCAGGAATGAAACTGGACGATGGGAAAACTCTGTGGGTCGTTCACCCAGAACACATTGAGTCAAGCCTTCGTTTAAGGCCTTAGGCCACTCTGGAGGCCAAAAAAGGGCATATTTTGTGAATTTTTTTCAGCGAAACCATCAAATAAATCGGAATTACAAAATAGGGGTTTTGTTATACCAGGTGTATGAAATGCGGATTTTTTTTTCTAAAAAAAAAACACGTCAAATTCGAAAGAATGATAAAAAGTGCTTTATTCAAAGTATGCTCCATCGCTTGTTATACATTTTTCCCATCTTTCGGGCAATTTGTGAATACCACGCCAGTAAAAATGTTCCCCTTTTGCTGCCGAACCATTCATCGAGCCATTTTTTCACATCTTCGTACGAACCAAAGCGCTTCTCAGCAAGTGCGTGTCCCATCGATGCAAACAAGTAGTAATCGGAAGGAGCCAAGTCTGGCGAGTAAGCCGCATGGGGTAGAACTTTCCAGCTGAGTGCTTCCAACGTGTCGCGAACCGGTTTTGCCGTATGCGATGGAGCATTGTCATGAAGAAAAATGACTTTGTGTTGCCTCTTTTGGTATTCTGGCCTTTTTCCAAGCAGCGAACGGTTCTAATCGGTCAATTTTTGTTGGTAACGTTTAGTATTAACCGTTTCCCCAGCTTTTAACAGCTCATAATAGACCGCACCTCTCTGGTCCCACCAAACACAGAGCATCGTCTTTCTGCCAAAGCGATTCGGTCTTGCGGTCGATGTGGATGGTGCGCCTGGGTCTACCCATGATTTTTTGCGCTTGGGATTGTCAAAATAAATCCACTTTTCATCCCCTGTAACTATACGATGCAAAAACGATTTCCTTTTGTACCGAGCGAGCAAAATGTCACACGTGTTTTTGCGCTTTTCCATTTGCCTGTCGTTCAACTCATGTGGTACCCATCTACCGGTCTTCTGAATCTTTCCCATCTCTCGTAGCCGATTGGAAACAGCTTGTTGACTAACGCCCAATTGCTCGGTGAGTTGTTTTTGTGTTTGCGAATCATCTTCGTCCAACAATGCTTGCAATTCCACATCTTCGTATTTTTTTGGCGGTTTTCCATGTTCCTTGTCTGCAACATCGAAGTCACCACTTTTGAAACGCCGCAACCATCGTTCACATGTATCCTGCGACGGAGCATGTTCACCATAAGCTTCTCGAAGTAATCGGTATGATTCGGCAGCAGTTTTCTTCAAATGAAAACAAAAAATTAATGCTGTCCGCGAATGCTCTTTGTTCGTTATAAATTTCGACATATTGAACACAACAACACAACACTATGCACACACTTTTCCAATTTCATCACTCGTACGCGTCTGACACTTGTTGATGACACAACAAAATGGCGCAGTGTCAAATCTTTATAGCACAAACTGCATTGGTGCACCATCTGTTGTCTGAAATCCGCATTTCATACTCGTACACCTGGTATAAAAACATGAACCTAAAGTTGGAAAGATTAGATTGTTCAAAACATATTTATTATTGCAAAATGCCGGGAAAAAAATGCTAAAGATCGATCATTTTTCTTTCAAACACGTTCCAACATACAGTTCTCGATTTTTTTTTTCAAAATTGAGGTTCATGTTCTTAAAAAATATCTCAAGAATGTATAAAAATTTGTTGGACTATTTGAGATGCGAATTGCGGGCTGCACAATTCCCGCAAATCGACAACGACGATGAGGACACGCCAAGGGACACAGCGGATTACGCCTTAATTAATGCATGAAATGACTTGAAAAAATTACCAGATATGTATGAAAATATGAATAAATTATTGTCAGGATTGCGGAAATTTCCGGTTTTTCTTTCACAATAAAAAAAAATCCAAAAAATTCATCCAACTTTCGATCTCCTAAAGTGATTGCCAGCCTTAAAAATAAATGTCCTTTCGTTCGTGCCATCGGTTGTTCGAACGGATGCCTTTGGTCGCGCATCCTAAATTTAGTAGAAAGAAAAAATATAATTGGAAATTCAGGACCAAATCGATGATGTCTATCAAGGAAATTTGAAAATGATATTGGACGCGGGGGTGTGCGCGAGTTTAGCAAATATCTTCGAGTCCAGGTAGAAAGTCATTCGATCTGTCTCGTCGCTCGTGGAGACAAAGCACAAGAGAAAGACTACGGGAGAAGAAAATAGGGTGAAAGCGGTGCAGAGTGGGATGGAAAAGCGTGAAATTAAATTCCACGACTTCCAAGAGTTCCCTACGACGAAAACATTCCGATAACTCGTTTCCTTCGTATTTTCACGGTTTATTATCATCCATTCGATAGGGAAGAGGGGAAAATGTGCGGAACCCCATACTCCATGAATTTATATCTCATTGTAATAATACATCATATCCTGTTGGAACTAAGCTCCTATTTCATTCATATACTTATCTATAATACTAATACCATTTACCTTGATATATAAATGGGCATGTATATTGCCTGCATTTTACTCTTCGCAGCTTTGGAATTTGGTTCTGGCTTTTTTTTTTACTTGTATAACACATTTATTTCCTATCCAATGAAAATAAAGTCTTTTCGTTTCCATACTTTAATATGTTATTTCCCAATGGTACGTTCCTTTTATAAAATGTGTACATGTATATATACACACACGTATGTGTATATCTGTGGGTCATTCCACGCCAAGTCGACCACTTTCCGGCCCGACTCCTTTCGATTTGGCTGAAACTTTAATATGTTATTGTTTCCATCTTAAGACGCTTTTGTGATTTTTTTCAAATTTTTTTACATAATCACCAATACGTGCTCAATTTTTGAAAAAATCGACCGTTTTTTTTTTTTCAAATGCTCATAACTTTCTGAAGAATGGACCGATTAAGATCGTTTTTTTTTAATTCTTCATTTTGAAATCGTTCTTATGAAAAAAAAATTATTTGACTAATATTCAATCATCTTCGACATGATTTTTTAGTTTTTTCGAAAAAAAAACGCGATTTTTTTCAGCAACGCCACTTTTGATTTTTGATATTTTTTTGTAAAAAAAGTTATGATGAATTTAGAATTTTTTGCCGCCAGACCCATCATGGTAAGATTTTTCTTTCTATTTTTTTTCTAAATTTAAATTTTTTGTATTCTTAATTTTTTCCAAGTATAGCTGTTTTCTACGATGAAATAATTTTAAATGGTCAATTCTATCATACTCAGTACTTCGTATATAATATTAACTCACTTAAAAAGTTTTCCAATGATGTTAAATTATTTTTATAGGATTGTTTAATGAGGAATAAAGCAAATAGGTGTTCAATTAATTGTTTAATAGTAATTAATGATGAATTACTATTATATATATATATATATATATATATATATATATCGAATGTGATAAATCATGTTTTGCCTTCGTTATTCCGTTTGGCGAAAGACGCTACCCATGATCCGAAGAACGTGCGGGATTCTTGTCCCCGAAACGTATACTGGAGAGCACAAGAGAGATCATTCCCCATCCCTTCGAGCTCTCGATATATAGCCCTGTCCCTTGTGTGGTGTATGAGTGTATATTACAGAAGTAGCCGGTAAGGATCGATCGTAGAAATATGATGAAAATGATCGTAAATTTTCATTAAGAAGAAGGGGAGAAAGGGCGAACGGGAAATGGGTCCTCCTATTCTTAGTTTATTATCGGTAGAATAGCCCTGTCTATATATATATATATATATATATATATATATATATATAGGTATCCTGATAGTACACGTAAGGTCTAATATATTATCTTTGCCCTTCGCTCCATGCACATTCTCGTTATTCTTTTTTTTTTTATAACACCTTGACCTGAAAGCACTTCACAGTGATTACTATATATTTTTGTATAAAAAAAACTATCTTTATGCAATAAATGTATGCGACGAAATATATATGTAACCGGAAATGGATTGGGACGTTGAATAAGTTCTCGCTGTTTTCCAACAGATGGACGTTACCAGAACTGCCTGCGTAACATTGCAACGCATCTATGAAGAAGTTTGAAATTCACAAGGAAACCGTTTCCGGTGTCCCACTCCGATTTCGTTCATTTTTTAATATGTTATTCTTGTTAAAACAGTTTTAAGGGCTGAAACTCACCCTCACGGTTGGGCACCCTCCGAGTGACTTTTGGATTTTCGCATAATTCCAATCAAGATATTCGAATGAAACTAATTCGAGAACAATGCTTATAGGGAATAATGAAAAATCCGCCTTTTCCAGTTCCCAGGGGGTGAATAGGGATGCATTTATAGGGGTTGAAATTCAAAAAATTCCTGTAACTCGAAAACTTTTTTTTTCATCTCGATGAAACCAATTGCATTCGAAAGAGCTTGAAAAAGTAGAAGATACGGATTTTTCTGTTTTTCGAAAGAAACCTTTTTGGGGGTGACTACCCCTGTATAATACCGTTTCCGGTGTTTCCTTCGATTTCGTTCATTTTTGAATATATTATTCTTCATCGAAATCTAAGCGACACGTATTTTTTTTTATCGGCGGAAAAACAGTTTTAAGGGCTGATACTCACCCTCACGGTTGGGCACCCTCCGAGTGACTTTTGCAGTTTCGCATAGTTCCAATCAAGATATTCGAATGAAACTAATTCGAGAACAATGCTTATAGGGAATAATGAAAAATCCGCCTTTTCCAATTCTCAGGGGGTGAATAGGGATAAATTTATAGGGGTTGAAATTCAAAAAAATCCTGTAACTCGAAAACTTTTTTTTTCATCTCGATGAAACCAATTGCATTCGAAAGAGATTGAAAAAGTAGAAGATACAGATTTTTCCGTGTTTCGAAAGAAACCTTTTTGGGGGTGACTACCCCTGTATAATACCGTTTCCGGTGTTTCCTTCGATTTCGTTCATTTTTGAATATGTTATTCTTCATCGAAATCTAAGCGACACGTATTTTTTTTTTATCGGCGGCAAAATGGTTTGAAGGGCTGAAACTCACCCTCACGGTTGGGCACCCTCCGAGTGACTTTTGGATTTTCGTATAATTCCAATCAAGATATTCGAATGAAACTAATTCGAGAACAATGCTTATAGGGAATAATGAAAAATCCGCCTTTTCCAGTTCCCAGGGGGTAAATAGGGATACATTTATAGGGGTTGAAATTCAAAAAATTCCTGTAACTCGAAAACATTTTTTTCATCTCGATGAAACCAATTGCATTCGAAAGAGCTTGAAAAAGTAAAAGATACGGATTTTTCCGTTTTTCGAAAGAAACCTTTTTGGGGGTGACTACCCCTGTATAATACCGTTTCCGGTGTTTCCTTCGATTTCGTTCATTTTTGAATATGTTATTCTTCATCGAAACCTAAGCGACACGTATTTTTTTTTTATCGGCGAAAAAACAGTTTTAAGGGCTGAAACTCACCCTCACGGTTGGGCACCCTCCGAGTGACTTTTGCAGTTTCGCATAATTCCAATCAAGATATTCGAATGAAACTAATTCGAGAACAATGCTTATAGGGAATAATGAAAAATCCGCCTTTTCCAATTCCCAGGGGGTGAATAGGGATACATTTATAGGGGTTGAAATTCAAAAAATTCCTGTAACTCGAAAACTTTTTTTTTCATCTCGATGAAACCAATTGCATTCGAAAGAGCTTGAAAAAGTAGAAGATACAGATTTTTCCGTGTTTCGAAAGAAACCTTTTTGGGGGTGACTACCCCTGTATAATACCGTTTCCGGTGTTTCCTTCGATTTCGTTCATTTTTGAATATGTTATTCTTCATCGAAACCTAAGCGACACGTATTTTTTTTTTATCGGCGGAAAAACAGTTTTAAGGGCTGAAACTCACCCTCACGGTTGGGCACCCTCCGAGTGACTTTTGCAGTTTCGCATAGTTCCAATCAAGATATTCGAATAAAACTAATTTGGGAACAATCCTTATAGGGGAATAATGAAAAATCCGCCTTTTCCAATTCCCAGGGGGTGAATAGGGATAAATTTATAGGGGTTGAAATTCAAAAAATTCCTGTAACTCGAAAACTTTTTTTTTCATCTCGATGAAACCAATTGCATTCGAAAGAGCTTGAAAAAGTAGAAGATACGGAGTTTTCCGTGTTTCGAAAGAAACCTTTTTGGGGGTGACTACCCCTGTATAATTTTTAAAAAAAAATTTACCCCTGTATAATTACACCCTTTTCGGTGTTTCCTCCGATTTCGTTCATTTTTGAATATGTTATTCTTCATCGAAATCTAAGCGACACGTATTTTTTTTTATCGGCGGAAAAACAGTTTTAAGGGCTGAAACTCACCGGCAAAGTGACCTTCGCAGTTTCACACATTTTCATTCAAGATATTCAAATGAAACAAATTCGAGGATAATGCTTATGGCGAATAATGAAAAATGCGCTTCCGTCAATTCTGAGGGGTTGAATTGGTAGAAATTTATAGGGTTTATTTAGAGAGGCTAACAACTTTCAAAATTTCGATTTCTCGGAATATATTACACGTTACAAAAATTCCTCCTCCCCCTCCCTTTGGTCGCGCATACCCGCAATCACTACTATCCCGAATTTCACACATTTCCGATTATTACTTCGGATATTTATACAATTCCTAGGTAATGTGTCTATTCAAATTTATCTTACACATTTCCTGATCATTGTAGATATTATGTATATTTCCTAGGAATTACATATAATGACGAGTATCATATTACCTGTAACATTATTTTTCATACGATGCGATATAATTTCCATAAAAATTAAAACTTTCGAAATGTTTCGATAAATGACAAGGAAATAATGTTTCTTGACCATGACACCCTCCATCGTATACGTGTACATATAATGGCAAGGGATGAATAATTGATGTATGCTGCACTCTCGGCCATTCTTCGATTTCCTCTTTCATGTTTTCAACGGCTTACATTAACATAATGAAACATGTAGCCCGCGGCCGGATGCTTCTGCCCTCCAAAGGTCTATAAAGGCAGAAGGAGAGGCTAAAAGAGATCGAGGAAAGAGAAATCGACCCCTCAACGCATATACCTTCAGGCTATTTGCTCTACGACTTCCGGAAACCGCGGTATGTAGGTATATATATATATATGTGAAAAAAAAAATAAAAAACCAGAAACCGAGTTTTGCGGAGATTCCTCTCTCACCTTCTCGCACAACCCCTCATGCACCCTATACATACAAAATGTATAAGCGTATGAACTTTTCAGACGCAATCAGTACATGACGAACATAGAAATGTTTATACGACTCCAAAATAGGCTCTACTGCTCTACCGTTAAAAAAGAATTGCTAAAAATTCTACTGCTAAACGGGCTCTACTGCTAAAACGGTACTGCTAAAAGCTCCACTGCTAAAATTGTACTGCTAAAAGCTGTAGTGCTAAATGGGCTCTAGTGCTAAAACTGGACTGCTAAATAGACTCTGGCGCTAAAAGCAGCACTGCTAAAGAGTCTCAACTGCTAAAACGCAAGAGGGTATGTTTTTGAAAAGTTTTATTGGAAATCATTGAAACTGCTAAAACGCAAAGGGCTATGTTTTTGAAAAGTTTTATTGGAAATCATTGTAAATCATTGAAAAGTTAATAGAACATTGAAAACAAAGGGAAAATGACATGAAGTTTTCTCAGAAAAATTCCAAAAAATTATCTCAGAAAAATTCCAGAAAAATTCCAAAAAACACGCACACCTGCGGTGCTCCTGAGGCTGCGCAAGCGACGAGGAAGGAGATCATGGCAGAAATTAAGGAGAAGGCCGCGACGACTAGTGACAATCGTCGTACAGTCATAACCTCCCGCCGAGTGCAGCACAATGGCGCCGATAGCAAGGTAAGTTTTCTCAGAAAAATTCCAAAAAATCGTCAAAAAAACCGCAAAAAGTACAGTATAACCTCCATCAGTGGGACTTATATGAGCCCTCTGTCAGAAGCTAGTTTTAGCAGTCCAGTTTTAGCAGTAGAGCCCATTTAGCAGTACAGCTTTTAGCAGTGGAGCCTTTTAGCAGTACAGTTTTAGCAATGGAGCTTTTAGCACTAGAGCCCGTTTAGCAGTACAGTTTTAGCACTAGAGCCTTTAGCAGTACTTTTTTACCTGTGCTTTTTTAGCAGTAAAAGGTGTTTCTTTTCTTTTGCACCGTGATCAACTCCAAAGCGCGGACAATTTGGATACATACATATTTCATAATCAAATTCTTACTTTTCACAAGTAGGGGAAGGTTGGGCACAGTGAGTCCCAATTTACGAGCTACAAACCTCCGAGCCTTTCCATTCCGGCTACTAATACGTAGATACTCTGCGTTTACGGATATGCACACACTACTGTAATCTAGTTCTAATCTGGTCCAGTCGCTTCGACTGGCGCTAGCGTCGCTAGACATTGCTTCGTTTAAGGGACAACACTACTGTGACGGCTTCAAAAAATCGATTTTTTGAAAACCATCTAGAAAAATCTAAAGTACATTTAAGATTAAGATGCCGTTGGACCCAGGTCGAAAAAATAATTATTTTCGGAGATATTGAATATTTTGTGGAGCGGTGCAGCGCTCCGTGACGCTCGGGGTCCCGCGCAGCTGCGCGCCCCAGGGTCGGCAGGTATACCGGGCCTTTCCCAGGTCCTGCGGGTCTTTCCCAGGTATTCTTTTGTCTCCCTTCAGAAAAACCGGCTATTGTTATAATTATAGTTTCGAAAAAAAGCCATAGGTGGCGATAATTGAAAAATCGTCGATATTGCAGCTGATATCGCGGTATTATTATTCAATGATGGCCTGAGAAGCCTCATGAAAGTTTTGGAGACGTTGGGGATAACTATCGGCCCAAATTGTTTCAATTTTTGCGTTGAAACCGACGCAGCGCGGATCGAGCTGGCGGAGCGCTCGCTCACAGACGCTGCAAAAGAGGCAAGAAGAGCCTCTTCAAGTTCGAGAAAAGATGCTAGGGACAATCATTTGCTTCTTGAAGGCCAGCTATATGGTGCCGGCATCGCTGATTAAAGGTAAAAAATTTTTTTTCCAATTTATCGCATAAATTAACAAACCTAAAACTTTGAACGCGTTTTTCTCAAAACCACTTTTTTGAGTGCGGCACGCAGCAGAACTCGAGCAATTTTTATCCGATCGACTTCAAATTTGGACTGCATCAATAAAACTAGATTATCTAAAGAAGTACATAGGATTTTTTCGATATCTCAATAATAAAAAAAGTTATAGCCTATTTTCGACGAGAAATTTTGCTCGAAAATCGTCCTTTAATTTCAAAAGCGTGCCTATTTTTTAAAAATCAATATTTTTTCAAATCCCTATGTACTTCTCTTCAAAATATCATATTATTAACGAAAACACTCGGTATTTTTTTTCAGATCGACTTTGAAGAGAGTTCTGCTGCGTGCCGCGAACCACTGCAGAGGCAACAGTACCTGACGCGGGAGCTTCCCCAGCGTCACCATGGGGCGTGAAAAATTTGAAATTTTTTTTTTATGTATCTTCAATAAACAACGAACAAAACAAAAAAAAAAATTTCGAATATCTCTTTTTTTTCCCACAAAAAAAAATTCTTGAAAAATGGCAAAAAACAGGGGGTCACAGTGGTGTTCTGCCTTAAATCGCAATATCTCTGAAAATAGATGGTCAAAATTCATGGTTTTTTTTTTTATCTACTTCGTCATATGTTCCTCTGTAATTGAGAATAAAAAATAAAAAAATCTGTAGAATAGTTTCGAAGTTATTGCGTGAAATGTGAAATTTTCCACTGCTCCTCATAAGAACACGTGGAAAACCATGAAATCTTCGATTGCCAATATGCCGAAAACGGAACGGTGAATCCTTATGAAATTTTACAGGTAATCATTTAATAGTTTCCTGAACGAGTACTTAAAATGAAAAAAAAAAGTCCATAGAAAAGCGCCTTGGCGCGACTATTACCTTGGAACAAATGCTTTCGGAACGTGCACGAAATAAGAAATCACTTGAATGCGTTCTTCGACTCAAAACCAATTTTATTTTTATTCAAAAGTGCATAAAAGACTTTACGATATAGTTGTAAAGAATGAAGGAAATTACATTTTGTAATATTCTATAACAAAAATTAAGAAAAATTAAACTTTTATATTGTTTTACAAAATAATAGATTTCTTTCCAGTACTCCTAATATGTAACTGATTATATAATACCGCAGCAAATTTTTATTTTTGCACACGGGCGAGGGTGGCGTACAATTTGACAAGGCTTGGCCCATAGGTGTGCAAGGTGTGTCCGCGGCGAAACCGGAAGTGGTGAAGAAGGAAAAATAAAGTATCCGTGTACGAGCACGGATTATACGTCTGGGCGAGTACCAGGTAAAGCGTTGCTGGTGGCAAGACTTGTGATTTAAGTGAGGCTCGTCGAGCTTGCGGTTCTACTCCTTCACACAGCCGGTGTGAATAGCACTTGCTTTTGTGTGTGTGTGTGCGTGCGTGTGGGGCGAGGGCGGGCGGGAGGATGGGGGTGGAGAAACATTGTTTACATGTATATACGTATAAATGTGTCCACCTACAGGCAAATAGACAAACACCCGGGCATACACGCGCGTGGGTGTGTGTGTGTTTCTGTATGTATATGGAGAAAGGACATTTCGCACCCCTTTAAAGCCTTAGGCCACTCTAGGATTTTCCAAAAATCGATTTTGTTCTATTCAAAATGTACCTTAGAACCGATAAAATTATATTCCAAAAGATTATGGGTGTGAAAAATCTCTAAGTACTCGATTTTCGAAATTCTAGCGCAACCCCTCTTGATTCATTTCGTGACTTTCTATTAACTTTAAACGCGTTTATCTCAAAACTACATTTTCCAAGTCGGCCGGACTCATAAATCAAACAAATTTCAACCGAGTCACTTGAAATTTTAACTGTATATTTAGAATTATATTTTCTGAGGCACTACGTAGGATTTTTTTAAAATTATATTGCATAGTTCCTTTTTTATAAACAATTTTCTCATGGCATTTGATACTTTTTGTTTTATAAATGCGCCATTTTGACAAAAAAAAACAATATATCAAAAAAAAACCTACGTACTTCTGTAGCTATTCTTATATATTAGATAAAGTAAAAAGTTGTGAGCGTTTTTTTCGATTTATTTCGACGATGAAATTAACATAGGATTATCCGATTTAGATCAAATATACGCCATTTTGTTCGATAACTTTTGTCCATTTTGAAGGCAATTTCATAATTCCGCGATTGAAGAAGTCCTCGTCCCTATTGGTAAAAAACTTGGCCAGCTCATTTTCACGAGCCTCTCTTGAGGCCAGTTTTGTACAATCAAGAAAATTTTGCAAATGCTTGAAAAGGTGATAATCGCTTGGTGCCAGGTCTGGACTATACGGCGGGTGCGATAGAACCTCCCATCCAAGCTCTCGGAGCTTCTGGCGCGTCGTTAAAGATGTGTGCGACCTGGCGTTGTCTTGATGGAACACAACACCCTTCCTATTGGCCAATTCTGGCCGCTTCTGGTCGATCGCCTTCTTCAATCTGGTCAGTTGTTGACAGTAGAGGTCCGAATTGAGTGTTTGGCCCGATGGGAGCAGCTCATAGTGGTTGATTCCCTTCCAATCCCACCAAACACAACAGCAAAAACTTCTTGGCCGTTAATCCGGGCTTGGCGATCGTTTGGGCCGGCTCACCGCGATTGGACCACGATCTTTTTCGGCTGTTGTTCTCGTATGTGACTCATTTTTCATCGCCAGTCACCATCCGCTTCAAAAATGGCTCGATTTCGTTACGTTTCAGCAAAGAATCGCAGACATCAATTCGGTCCAAAAGGTTCTTTTGCGTCAATTCGCGTGGCACCCATACATCGAGCTTCTTCTTGAGACCAGCCTTATGCAAATGGTTCCAAATGGTTTTCTGGCTAAGCTTCAGTTCCTGGGCAATGGAACAAGTGCTCACATGCCGGTCCGACTCGACGATTTCCATGATTTTATCGACATTTTCGACGATTGGCCTACCAGAGCGTGCCTCATCTTCGACGTCCATATTATCAGAACGGAATCGTTGGAAGCACCGCTTTGCTGTTGCATTCGATACTGTATTGGGTCCATAAACAGCACAAGTTTTTTTGGCCGCCTGCTCCGCCTTTTTACCTTGGTCGTAGTGGTACTGAAGAATGTATCGATTTTTTACTTTTTTTTACCTCCATTTTGGAACGCTGTAACACACATATGGCTTCACCAAACACAAAACTGTCAAAGAACTTTTTTTTGAAGCGTAATCTCACCTTTAAATCGCCGTATAGTATGACCCGATGCGATGTATACATCGTGAGATATGGCTCACTAAAGACATCTAGCGGAAAACGCTCAGAACTTCTTACCTTGTCCAATATAATTGAAAAAAACTTTAGTGTCTCATTATAACTCAAAAATTTTAGGACCTGTTGGTCCGGCCGTTAAATGTTAAAAGTGTCCGAAATGTTAAAAAGTTTTTTACCTTCCTATCAAAATGTGTCTATCCTTTCTAACCAATTATGTTATTTGAAATCCTAATATATGAAAGCTATTACTATAATTAGTAAAATATTAATAGAAATATGAAATTAGTAAAATTTTTCCCTAGTATTTCTAAGCACAAACAGTACTGGCCCAAAGTTACCCCAATTCATGGGGTAAGATTGGGACAACGATGAAGGGTTTTTATGAGGGTGTCATTGGTTTTACAGTAAAATCATGCCCATGTTTTGAAAGAAGAAGGTTAACTTCATATAACACCATACTTTCAGTTATCTAGCTTAATATATATTGGCAGGAGTCATCAAAAACCTGAAAAAGTGTCCCAAAGTTACGCCTGTTTACGGTACTGAGATAGTCTTTTGTCAAGGGCCCAGGTGTTTCTTTGTGCAAATTTGCCAAAAAAACGCCCTTGGATAATGATAAAAATGAAGAAATAAAAAAATGGAAAAAATATCGCTGCATTCCAACAATGCGAACTTCAACGTCATCAGCTATTTGTGTTGGGTTGAGTTATAAGAAGCGAGTGGTCGTTGCGCTCTTCAGTAATATCCTCTACTTTCCGCGTAATGGTAAACTACCCTATAGTCTTGCAGAATACTTGTGGTAGCGCTGAGAAAGTTTTACCCCCAGTCTATGTATGTGGGGTCTACTACTACTAGCTATACTACTTTTGCCATCTTAATACTACGGTCCATTGCTATGGAGGGCAATCGACCGCAATACTAGAAGGGTTGTTTTCCTGTACGTATCGAGACTATCGACAGCTTTTTGTCTTCCTGTGTGCTACAAAGAATGTTGATGTTGCACCGAAGCTGAACACAGCTCGCGGAGAAGAGCGTAAGAGGGCGCGCAAACAAAGGAACGAAGATCTGATGCAAGAGCAAGAGAGTTTTTTTGGATCCTTTAGATATCCTTTTAGGACCACTTGTGAAAAATCATTTTGCGAAAAAGGAGATGTTTCCAACAGTGATTGCGTGCGCGCGCGCGCGTAAATTTCACTCTCCCGGTTCTCGTAGAAATCTTGAAATACTCATATTGACTCGTCCTTACACACGTACGGCCTCTTTTGTTCTTATTGCCACTTTCTACGTCAATTTTTCATTCATTTTTTTGTCGAATTTTCACTCGTCGACTTTCGATTCGTCTGTATTCGCGTGTGTCTGTCGGCGCGTGCGTGGGTGTGTGTAGGTGTTTGTGCGTAGGGGTGTGTGGGCGTAGGTGTATGTGTACGTTGGTGTTTGTACGTCATATGTGTACGTAGGTGTGTGTGTGCGTAGGTGTGTGTGGGCGTAGGTGTATGTGTGCGTAGGTGTGTGTGTGCGTAGGTGTGTGTGCGTAGGTGTGTGTGTGTAGGTGTATGTGTAGGTGTATGTGTAGGTGTGTGTGCGTAGGTGTATGTGTGTGTGTGTAGTTTTAGGCTGAAGCAGGCAGACCAAGAGGTTGGAGAGAATTGCCCGGGACAAGGATGAAAAGAGCGAGAAGGAAAGGAGAGCCGCGGATAAGTGGAAGATAAAACGAGGGGCCATTGTCATGGCGCAATCGAACGGGTCCAATCTCGAACGAAATCCTGTGTCGCCGCGTACCTACCACTGCTATTACTCCCTTCGACCCTCCACTGCCGCTAACCTTTCTCCTTTCTGCTGCCGCTACTTCTGTGCGCTCCTATACGCTTCAACTGCAGGGAGGATTTCTCTGCGACCTGAATTGAAAATACTACTACGACTACATCCCGTTTCCAACTGACGGGCACGTACATGTATATATATATATATACAGGCCACTTTCCCTCATATCGAACGAATCAAAAATTCCTGTTATCCCATGCTTCTTTAATTATTCTGTACCAACATCTGCAAGAATGTTATATTTCTCAGGCACGGTGGTAGACTGACTGACTTGGGTAAGGGTTCGTAATTAATGTAGTATTAATTATCAACCCTTGGTCTTAATTGCCAGCACGGCAATATTAATAGTAGTATAAAAGTACCAAACTTCACCTCCGGTATCATACAATATCATTGTTGTGTAGAGAACTATATGGCTGTGCGATATAATTCTGTAGACAACATTATATGATTTATGGTCTTTGGCAAGCACATTTAAGGCATTACTGAATGGATCATCGGGCAAAAAGTTAGTCCAAAACGGGCGAATCGTGGATTTACAAGTTCAGATCATATGGTACATGTTTAGCCTCACAAATCGCTAATTTATAATAAATTAAGACTTAAAAATGTTTATTTTCCACTTTTAATAATAATTAAAGTCAAATTCGACGATATTGGCGAGTGCTTGACTGAAGTTTTGTCACTGTCGGTACGTCTGTTTCAACTTAATTAATACGTTCAGATAATCTTATTATTATGAATAATTACCCAAAAACTTAATACACATTGAGTTTTCTAATGATTGCTATTAATTCATCGTTAAAAAAGGCGATACTCATCATTACTTTAATTAATTTACAATTTTCAAGAATTTTTGGTGATTTTTCAATATCCATCCAGTATTGGGCACTCGATACACTTGAACAATCCACATATAGTTGGCCATGTATTTGCCGCGATGTATTTATCAATAAGACATAGCGCTGGAAGCGGAGCAACCGAGATCAAGGAGAATTAAGAAAAAGAGGAGAGTTGAAGTGATTCGATAAAATATATAGGAGAATGTAAATTTCGACTCGATCGAATTATTTATGAACATTTGTCCCTTCACCGACGATCGAAAAGATAAAATCTCCATTACAAAACAAAGAGATTAAAATGGAACAAAAAAAAAATGAATATCGGAAATCTCGTTTGTACCGGTGAAGTATAAAGCAATTTTTCAATAACTATCCCTCTGATCTTTCGCTTCGCAACGACACTCGTGAACTTTTATTCAATTAGTGTTTCCAAGCTCGCGTTGCATATTCTTATTGGAGATTTCCTTTGCCTCGTGTTATTCGGGGCTTTCAAATTATCGAGGCCGTGGATGAAAATTGTTATAAAAAGCAACACCGATTAAATTATAACCCGAGATACGGCGGCTTCGATAAATCCTCAATAAAATTGTACGCTATTTTTTTGCTTTTCACCGATTTTTCAGTAGGTTCGTGCGGAAAAGTTGTAGGGTCAGAGTGGAATGACGTTGACGTTTTGCATCGTTGGAATGCAATGATTTTTTCAGTCATTTTTTATTTCTTTATTTCTATCGGTATTGAAAGTCGTTTTTTTTTACAAATCAAGATCGTAAATCTCCAATAAAAAAATACGTAAAAACGTTTGAGTAATTTTCACAAGCTGAGTGGGAAAAAAAGGTTAAACATTTTTAAAGAATTTCATTTTTTTGCATCCAAACCAAGCAAACTTCGGCATCATCAAAGTGGGAACAGTGACAACAGTGGATGTACTGAAACTTTTCTGTTTTTCAGAATGGACCAATGGTGGAATCACAAGTCAAGATTATGCTCCAATTTTCCACTATTAATAATAATTAAAGACAAATTCGACGACGTTGGCGTCAGCTTGACTGAGATTTTGTCAGTGACTGTACATCTGTTTCAACTACTCAACAAAAAAATTTCTCAATTTTTAAATTTAATTAATACCTTCAGATCTTATTATTATCAATAATTACCAAAAAACACTCAATATATTGTTTTCCAATGATTGCTATTAATTCATCGTTAAAAAAGGCGATACTCCTCATTACTTTAACCCTTTGAAGCATAGTGACATACTGGTGTGTCACCTACTTCCACTCTGTTTTTTCTTGAATAAAAAAATTTTTAGCGCATAACGACGAATGTAAATGTATAATTAGGATATTAGGAGATCAATTGTTACTACAATATCATTATTAAGGGCTTACGTTGCACTTGGTGGATGTTGATCATCACTACAGTACAAAAAAAAAACACGTTTTTTTAGAAAATAAATGTAATTGTGCCTAATCTAGCAGGTAAACCATACACAAAAAATGAATTCAGAGACGTTTTTTTGGGTCGCTGATTACGAATTCGAGCTCAAAAGCCATAAATTCAAAATGGCGAATCCAATATGGCGGACCAAAACCGGAGATTTTACTGGAATTACTAAAACATCGGAGTTGCTCAATATGTTGATTCTGTTATACTGAATTTCTAATAGAATTACGCTTTTAGCATTACCCGGAGCTAACGGCGAGGACGTGGCGAGTTTCTTTTTTAATTTTTAATTTAGAACTTTTTAAATTTATATATATTTGACTGGTTTCAAAATTAGCGACTTCAATAACCCTAAAGCACCGAGTTTCCTCTCCATCAAGGGAATTTTATGTTTCAGTTCACCAGTTATTTTTAAATTATAAGCTCAGATTAGTATCAGTGACCAAGCCAGATTTGTGTTTCATTGTTCTATATTGGAACTGCCATTTTTATTGTTCAATTTTGAACTGAGATTCGAATTCAACGACTCAAAAAACCCCTGCATATGGATTTTCATCTTCATCAAGGTACTTTGAGCATTTTGGCCCGTCATATTGTATCCGCCATCTTGAGTTTCCAAATTTTGCGTGCACATTTGTAATCAGCGACCCCGAAAACCCCCGAGTACCAACTTTTGCTTTCATCAAACATATTTTACATTTGTGGTCCGCCATATTGGATCCGCCATCTTGAATTTTCAAATTTTGAGCGCAGATTTGTAATCAGCGACCCCGAAAACCCCCGAGTACAAAGTTTTGAGCTGATTGAACGTAAGGAAAAATGTATGCTTCAAAGGGTTAATTAATTTCTCGACAATTACTCAGTCGATTTACTTGAAACTTAGCATAATCAATCGGCTGATCCTAAATCTTGACGATATAATATTTTCAGAATTGAGTTGTTAAAAAAAAGCTCGTTTTTTTATTTATTTAGAAGTCAGTTGAATTTTTTTTTTTTGGCACTGTGTACATTCAAGAAAAGCGATCACTAACTATTCAATAATTATCATAAAATCAGTTGTAAAAAACGAGCCACTTCTTCAACAAACGATGTAAGAATTTTTTTAGCACACTGCCAAATAAAAAATATTTAATTTAAATAAGATCTATTTAAATCAGGTTTTTTTCCTTGTCTATTACGACCCTATTTGTTAAATTTCTTTTGCTCAAGCTATTCTTTCTAAATATTAAATATATTCAAATTTAATGAACAAAGATTAGATTCAAATTAAATAAATAAAGACAAAACACGATATATCGCATGGGTACGAGAAAGGAATATATCGTTCATGGCATAAAAGTGCGGTGAAAGAAAAAAGTTAAATTATTTTTCTTTTTTTCACTAACAAGACTGTTATTTGGGGAAAAAAAAGGTATCTTTCCTTTTATTAACAGGCGCGACTATTTATGTATGGAAAGACTAATCCTTTTCCTCAACTGTTGAATGTTACAAAAGTCTTGACTTATACTACCAGATGAAACGAAATCACAGATTTATTAGGAATAATTAAAATATTTAGTTATTGGACAACATTAAAAACATCTCATTCGAATAAATAAATATATATAAAATAAATAACTTTAATAATGGAATGCAATAGAAAAAATATGATTTCACGAAAAATCAGATCAATTAAAAAAAAAAAACAAATAGACGCATGGAGTTAATATCAAAATAATTTTTCTGTCAGTGTACATTTAATTGAAAGTCGGCGAGACAAAGGGGTACTTACCGTTTACCGTAAGTGTGATGTGCTGAACGTTGTTGCATTCACGATTTACGGACAAGTACGTTGCCTCGCACTTGTACAAGCCCTCGTCTTCCAGCTTCACGTCCGGTATTCGTAGATAAGTTTGCGTTGTATTGCCGTCATAATCCATCGTTGCTCTGTACACAAAAAAAAAGCGAATAATGAAAAGAAAATTTAATCCGTGAATTCACAAATAGATGTAGATAGATGGACGTACAATTTCATATTCGCCCTTTCGTGAAAACGAAGCTTTTTTAAGGCCGGATCCTGAATTAGAAGGTCCAAAAAATCGATTTTTTTTTTTATTGTTTAAATCTATTCCTGATGTATCTAAGAATGTCTAGACAAAGTTTTATAGCCCAATTCGAAATATTTCCAAAGATACAGCACTGAACGTAGTGGAGTGTCGAGCAGGTATACGGGCGCTCGGGCAGTTAGGGCGCCCGTTTTCTCGAGTTTTCGTTTTTACGATTTTTCTAATTTGGCGTATCTGATTACAAAAAAACTAGAAGTCCAATCGAAACAAACCAAAGCTTGTTCGCTTCAGTATCGTTTTCTTTTCTATTTGAACTAAAAATATTGTCGAAAAAAAAATTCTTAACAATTTTTTTAGCAAGTTGAAATAATTTTTTTTTCACAAAAAGCACATTTTCTACTTCAAACCCGAAAAACATTCAAATTTCAAAAAAAATCGTTTTTTTTTTAGTTCATATAGAAGGAAAATATGTCACAATTTAAATGGTTTTTGGTTTTTTTGTTTCAGATGAAAATTACGAGCTCCATTTGTCACGCCGCATGGAAACAGCAGTGGCACGAATGTGCATAAAAATCGGTGGCCTGTTGATATTTTTCTTTAAAAAAAATTGTTTTCTTATGTTCAGACATGTAATAAAATAATCTGAAAATTTCGCTAAACTTGCTTTTTTTTTTTACCCGAAAAAAATTCCTCAAAATATCGATTTTTCGAACCGGCTAATTCAGGATCCCGCCTTAAGTGAAGCTTTTCTCTTATACGAGGTTCTTTTTGAAGCTTTTTTCTTATACGAGGTTCTTTTTGAAGCTTTTTTTCTTATACGAGGTTCTCGCGTTTAACGTTTGCGTTACTTTCTAACGCTACCGTGGAGGGGGAAAAGAAAGAGAGAGGGAGAGAGAGAGAGAGAGAGAGAGAGAGAAAGATAGCCGGTGAGTGAAAGAAGAGACGTGCGCATGCGCACCAGAATCCCCATGGTATACGAAGAATCATACGGCGCGTCACTAGCAACCTTTCTAAAAACATTCTTGCTTTTCTTCTGCTACTCAGCAAATGTTTTCTGAAATGTGCCTCAGGTGTCGCTCCGCAGGCATTGCTTGTTGCATTGTAAACGGCAACTTTAGTAGTGATAAATTCATATATTTGTAACTACTATATTATTTAGTAAAAAATTCGAAAATAATTCATGTATTATTAGGTGTATGACTTAATTTTTACAGATTTTTTCTTCGATCTTAAAATTATATTTAAAATACAAATATTTTCGCAGTCTTTTGTGATTTTAAAAGGATCGGACGCAAGGTTTCAGAACACCGAACGACAAGTCTACGTGAGTTACATAACCTCTCAGAATAGCAGAGTTTACGATGGCAACTGATAAACAGCACATTCGGCACTGCATTTTATACGAATTTTACACTTCATTTTGAAGTGGCCACAATTTTGTTACTTTTCGTCGAAAAAAAAAATCCTCCTTACTCCGCTAGTTTTTCCTACTGATTAATAATCTTTTTTGTTTTTTTTTTTTTTCTTTCAGACAATTTTTGCAGGAGAAGGACTTTCCACCGTCAGGCGTCATTTTTTTAGGCATCATTTTGCAGTGGCTAAAGAAAATTATATAAAAAATGCTGTTTACCTCGATGTATTTACATTCGATTTATAGTGTGGAGAATTTTAGTTGCTGTTTGTTTCATATTTTATAAAATATTTTGTAAAATATATAAGGTGAGTGTTATGTGATGAATATTGAAAGTGACAATTCAAAACATTGAGAGTGTGAAAAGTAGGGTACGTTTTATTTTATCTTTTTCTATCATTCTCAATCATTCCAATCATTCGTAAATAATAAAAATAAGAATAAAAGTGACGACAAAAATGATGAATGAGAATGATCAGAAAAATTTAATGTGAATTTAACATAAATTGCTCTTTAAGATTATGGGCCTCGCTAGAGGTTAAATGAAATTAAAAATGAGAAAAAAATTGAATTCAATTGAATTTTAATTACAATCGTACGGAAGCAGAGCTGTGAATAATGCATTATTTTGATAATGCATTACTGTATACATTACAAATTACAAAAGTAATATGTAATGGATATATGTTCCATTACAAATTACAAAAGTAATGTGTAATGGATATACGTTCCATTACAAATTACAAAAGTAATGTGTAATGGACATATGTTCCATTACAAATGACAAAAGTAATGTGTAATGGATGTGTGTTCCATTACAAATAAGAAAAGTAATGTGCAATGGATGTGTGTTCCATTACAAATAAGAAAAGTAATGTGCAATGAATGCATGTTCCGTAACAAATTACAAAAAGTAATGTGTAATGGTTGCATGATCAATTACAAATTTCAAAAAGTAATGTGTAATGGACGCATGTTCCATTACAAATTGAAAAAGTAATGTATGATTAATGAGTGCTTCATTACAAAATACAATTACAATAAGGTAATTCGTAGTGGAGAATATTCCATCACAAATAGAAAAATTGCCGTGCTCACATTAGAAATTTGCACATTGCTATCTCATTATTTTATTTCGATCATTGAAATTTGTTTTAAGTAAATTCGTTTTTCTTCCTCATAAAACTCGACAAGACGAAAAAAAGGTTTATACTAGAATGTTGCACATTGCTTTCGCTTTATTGTTTTACACTGGCAAAGCTATCTATACGAGAAAGTAGAGTTTTTCTCATTTACAAGCCAGATTTGTATCATCAAAAAAAATTAATTCTCAAATCAAAGTCATGATCTTCCATACTTTTATGTGTACTCTTTCAGAATCCGGGGTCAAAATTGAGTTTTGTCCATTACAAAAATAAATATGGCCGTTAAAAAAAAAACCGAAAAAATCGGTGACATTTTTTTGAAGATATATTACTTTTTCAATGCTCAATGAGGCACGCATTCATTACACATAATTTTTGCTTTTTTAAGGAGGAAGCTTCGTGATAAAAAGAATTTGTTTTCCAGTTTTCAATGTTAATGCTCGAAAAATTCTTATATATCTCAAAACTTCGAAAAATCATGCGAGACAATATGTCATATCAGATCAATTGCAATATGCAGTTTTTTTTCATTATTTGTAACCAGCTTTTGCTTGCAACTTCGCCCATGTCTTTAAAAGTATCGACTTTCTCGTGTAGACAGCTTTGTCTGTGTAAAACAGCAAGGTGAAAGTAATGTGCGAACTTCTAATTTGAACGCTTTTCGTCTGCGTTATTGAGCTTCAAGCAAAAAAAAATGAATTAGTCTTGAAAGAACTTTTAGTGAGCGAAATTAAATAATAAGACAGCAACTTTTAGCAAATGTGCAAATTTCTAATGCAAACACGGCAATTTTGCTACTTGTAATGGAATATTCTCCACTACAAATTACTTTTTATCAATTGTAATTTGTAATGGAACATGCATCCATTAGAAATTACTTTTTGAAATTTGTAATGGATCATGCAACCATTACACATTACTTTTTGAAATTTGTAATGGATCATGCAACCATTGCACACTAATTTTCTCATTTGTAATGGAACACACATAAATTACACATTACTTTTGTAATTTGTAATGGAGAACTTATCCAATACACATTATTTAAAGTAATGAGTAATGCATTACTTTAAAATTACTATTTTCACAACTCTGTACGGAAGTCAATCAAGTTTTCAACGAATTCCGAATTTATAATTGAATTGTCAATGCAGAATTAAGTTTTATGATCGATAAATTAAATGAACAAAAGTTAATCTTGTAATTTTGCAATTAAAGAAAATTCAATAATTATGTTTTATATTTATTTTCAGCACAGTCTGGTATTTTCATTCGTCAGTGACACGAGTTTTGGAAGTTTCACTTCTAACGAGCGTGGCTACCACGCGTACAATGTTTTATGTGAGAAAAAAATGTCGAGATGTTTGCAAATCTTGGCAATCTCTCGATGCAACATCAGTCTACGACACCTCGGACTCGTCCTCGCGGGATCGAGCATTGTCCGTCGAGCAGTAAAAGGGAGAGGGCTTGGATTATAGGCGGCATACGGTGTTCTGCACTGTGGCTGTACGACTCGGACATATAGTCGGGTGCAGTCGAAAATCGATACGCAACAACGTTGCACTGCGCTTCAAGTATATATGCATATCTCTCTCTCTCTCTCTCTCTCTCTCTCTCTCTCTCTCTCTCTCTCTCTCTCTCTCTCTCTCTCTTGCTCGCGCTGTCACTTGACATGTATATATGCACAGTATATATACTTGCGTTTTCGACTGCAGGTATTGCGGATGAACTTTCATGACCCGAAAGCGGACACCCAACTGTGGGTCGAACGAGATCCAAAGTTCACACGTCAGGTCGTGTCTTAATGATTCGTGATATGCATTATCATTAATTTCCGCAGTCATCCAGAAAAGGCGAAATGAAGCGAGGGTGGAGAGCATATTATGGCTTGATCTGAACATTTCTCATGGCTATATATACGTAGGAATTGAGGCCTCGTATGTTTTTACATAATATACATAGTTAACGCCAATAAAAAAAAATGAATGAGCGTTTAGGCCGCTCTACGATTTTGGAAAACTCGCCAACAATTTGTTTGGCTCAAAAAGTGCCTGAGGATCTTCAAAATTGTATACCTAGATATTGTGGGCGGTGAAAATCTCTATGTACCCCAAACAGCTGTAATATGTACCTGGAGACAGATGCGAAGGGCATCAAGCTTTCCGAACAATCGTGGCTTGAAGCTGCAAAAGAGCCACACTTTCAAAGCGCTCAGAAAGAAAAGAGAAAAGCAGGACATCAATGTGGAGGTCCAATTTTATAGTGCAGGCATTCCAGATTGGAGGTATATGGTATACATTTTTTTTTAAATGATTTTTACCCGAGCAGAAATTTGTTCAGGGTGAAATCCGGACCGGATCAGGCTGCCACAATAGCAAATCCGGGCCGGATCAGGCAAATTTAGTCCGGCCCTGATCAGGGATGTAACGCTTTTGCAAATTCAGGTCCGGATCAGGCACCTTATCAGGCTCTGATCAGGCGCTTTATCAGGCCCGGATCAGGCACCTTACCAGGCTCGGATTAGGCACTATATCTGGCTCGGATCAAGCAACTTATCTGGCCCGGATCAGGTGCCTCATCCAGCCTGAGACATGCGTGTCATCTGGCTCAATCATTTGATTAATTTTTTTGTTTAAAAATAGATCAACATTTATTAAATTATTATCGCAGTTACACGTTATCAAGTTTACCAAGGTTATTAAAAATATGAAACATATGAAAACATTTTTTTAAAGTTTAAGTTTTTATTTTACTTGACTCGATCGTTTAGTTTTTGTTCCGGTTTTGGCGATGACCGTCCCAATCTTTCCGGCCCAATCTGTCCGGCGCAAATCATGCGTGCCTGATCAGGGCGCCTTATTGATACCTGCTCAGGCCCCTGTCTGGCGCAAATCAGGCGTGCCTGATCAGGGCGCCTTATTGATCCCTGATCAGGCCCCTGCCTGGCGCAAATCAGGCGTGCCTGATCAGGGCGCCTTATTGATTCCTGCTCAGGCCCCTGTCTGGCTCAAATCAGGCGTACCTGATCAGGGCGCCTTATTGATCCTGACCCTGATCCGGCCCTGATGGATCCTCAGGCAGCCTGATTAGATTTCTGCTCGGGTATAATACGGAATACCGTTTTGCGCGTTTGACGGAAACGCGTTCTTCTCGAAAGCACGTTTTTCTTTTAACTGGGCGGAATTATAATTCGAACAAATCTTTACCGATCGATTCGAAAAAAATCTCTAGCCTGACAGAAAAATGTTTTTAGGCTAGAGCTCTTGATTTATACTCAAGTATCGAGTATCGAATAAATTTTCGTTACCCGTTACACAAGTATCGAGTATCGAATAAATTTTCGTTACTCGTTACACAAGTATCGAGTAAGGAAAAGCTTTTTGTTACTCGATACTTGTGACATTCTAAAGCCTCAAAATACGAAGCAATTCTGTTAAAAGTTCTGAAATTTCTCGAGGTTGATACAGAACCTTGGTACTCAAGGGAAGGTAAAAAATTTTCGAATTTTCGATTCGATGCTATTGTATTCGATACATTTGTATCGAGCAAAAATTAACGCCCGATACAGTTTTTGGACAACTCTGATGCGGATCATGTAGGATCTGGAGAGACTGGGTATACAGCAATAATGAAGACAAGTGGATATACCCAATGTACCTTAACATCCGCTAAACTCTAGTAACATTTGCTGCTACGAAACTTGTATCATCGTTATATGGATAGGCGGATATTTATATGTATGGGGGACTTGCGAGAGAAATTGAGAAGCCAGTAGTCTAAGCCAAGTGCCTTTATGCCTCGATTTAATCCAAACCCTGATTAACGCCTAAGCGACAATTTTTTCCACTGAGGCGGCTGTACAGAGAGAGAGAGAGAGAGGGGGAGAGAGAGAGAGAGAGAGAGAGAGAGAGAGAGAGAGAGAGAGAGAGAGAGAGAGAGAGAGAGAGAGAGAGAGAGAGAGAGAGAGAGAGAGAGAGAGAAAAGCGTGAAGGGAAGGGGAAGGAGAACGACCGACTGCGGGCTTTAAGGATACGAAGAGCTTTCAGGTTTATCATCTTCCTCGCGTTAGATCCACTATCACTACATCTATGTGTATTAACGATGATCCTCCAGTTTAAGTTCGTCGCAAGGGCCCAAATCCGTTGGATTTCGATACTGTTTTACATATATACGTACGTAAATATATA
>OZ010711.1:5058507-5089259 GCA_963932345.1 Ophion ventricosus | reverse complement strand
TTGATCCCTGATCAGGCCCCTGTCTGGCGTAAATCAGGCGTGCCTGATCAGGGCGCCTTATTGATCCCTGCTCAGGCCCCTGTCTGGCTCAAATCAGGCGTACCTGATCAGGGCGCCTTATTGATCCCTGATCCGGCCCTGATGGATCCTCAGGCAGCCTGATTAGATTTCTGCTCGGGTCTCGTATCGTCCCGTAATGATGTAGGACGGAAGATAACTCCGATGTAATAATAAAAACACCGTGGAAAATATTTATATTCCTGATAAGTTTTCGCCACACGTAAAGCTTGAAGCCGAAATCGTGTAGTTTGGAAAATGTAAAGTGGCCCGTCGCGGCTTTCCTAAACAAAAAGTATTAGATGCCATGAGAAAATCGTCAGATAATTGTTTATGAAAAAGGAACTATGCAATATAATTTTAAAAAATCCTACGTAGTGCCTCAGAAAATGTAATTCTAAATACACAGTTTAAAATTTCAAGTTAATCGGTTGAAATTTGTTTGAGTTATGAGTCCGGCCGACTTGAAAAATGTAGTTTTGAGATAAACGCGTTTGAAGTTAGTAGAAAGTCACGACATGAATCAAGAGGGGTTGCGCTAGAATTCGAAAATCGAGGACTTAGAGATTCTTCGCACCCATCATCTTTTGGAATATAATTTTATAGGTACTAAGGTACATTTTTAACAAAAAACAAATCGACTTTTGGAAAATCCTAGAGTCCTTAAAGAATCTTTCATCCTTAAAGAATGATGAAAAATTATGTGATTATTTGTTGAGGTAACGAAAGATTTGATATTAATGTTAATATGAACGTGTGATTGAAGCAAGTTTCATAGATATATGAAACTTGGCGTTACGTGATTATCGACTGTCATGTAAATTCTATGTGATAAAAAGATGACTGTTAACGAAATCAGTTTTTGTCTGGCTGGCCCCTCCTGCCCCCCCCCCCCCCCCCCCCCCCCCCTCCCCACCCTCGCCCCCGCAAAAATGGTATCCACGCCAATGATAGTCTATGCAAGCATATATACACGAGGAACCGCGAAAACGTAATCCGCTTTCCCGAAGACAGTTTCCACGTGTCTCGCGAGTACGCTCCCGCGGTGTCTTGCCAGATGTCGTGGAACCGCGAGGCAATGCAACAGAGACCAGGCCAATGCACAACTAGCAACAGCACTGGTATTCGCGAGCAGGAAGGAAAGTCTTCCCAGTTGTGAACAAGTTCACGGCTCTGATGTCGAAACATCTCTTCCTATACGCAATATACAGACACACACACATATATATACAGGGTGGACCACGCAACGCCTGCACCTCTTTTACGACCAAAATATGCGTTGCACAAAAAAATGTTTCTATACAAAAGTTACATGGTTTATAAGGCTACACTATGTGGTGCATTTATTTTTTTTATAGGTGGAGGCGCTTCGAAGATTTGAAGGTCAACTTTATTTTTTCAAATGGAATGCTATATTTTTTATAGCGTGATATGATAGAGTATCGAATTCTGAGTAAAAAACGTATAGACCTTTATTAGCCCTAGAGTTAATAGCTAACGAGTAATTTTACTTTATTACTTTAAAATTTTCTTCACGTAATATCAAGTTGGAGATTCGTTCATTAATTTTTACTTTTATCTTTCTGATAATAATCACGCACAATCACCGAAGGATACTTTAATACTGGATTACAATCATTGAGAAGATTGTGAATCATGATAAGTGTGTGTGTGTGTAATGTGGTAAATGTGTTCATATTGATAAACACTGTGATGTAAACACTGCCATTCAGAAATTTGTAGTAGATTTGAATCTCCAACTTGATATTACGTGAAGAAAATTTTAAAGTAATACAGTGAAATTACTCGTTAGCTATTAACTCTAGGGCTAATAAAGGTCTATACGTTTTTTACTCAGAATTCGATACTCTATCATATTACGCTATAAAAAATATAGCATTCCATTTGAAAAAATAAAGTTGACCTTCAAATCTTCGAAGCGCCTCCACCTATAAAAAAAATAAATGCACCACATAGTGTAGCCTTATAAACCGTGTAACTTTTGTATAGAAACATTTTTTTGTGCAACGCATATTTTGGTCGTAAAAGAGGTGCACACGTTGCGTGGTCCACCCTGTATATATATATATATATATATATATATATATATATATATATATATAAATACATCTATAGATCGTATTATAAACTAGAAAATGAAGTACAGTAGAGAAGGAAGCAGCAAGGAGCCAATCAACGAAGCCAAGCCCCGAGGCTTCCGCTCCTATTCTCCTTTTCGCCCGTGGTTTATTATTTACACGCACCACCGTTGTTCAATATTACTGCGAGACATTTTGGGGAATTTACACTCAAGATTGCGCCTTAGTTAGACAACAGCTTGCGGCTGTGGTTATCTTTACACATTCATGTTTGAATAGGGAAACTTAATTGATCGATAATAAAAAATGTTTGTGAAGAAGGAAATTGACCGTAAAGTGCAAAACAGCCCCCGAGTGAAAATGTATAGCCTCCACTGAACATTCGCAGGATCCATTTCTTTTGAAATGCACAAGCCGTCAGCTTCCGTTGAACCTACCAAACCCCATTTGTCGAGTTCAGTGCCACGAAGAGGCCTCCGTTTGGTCCAGTGTTGCCTCTGATAGTCCTCCCAAACCTTCTATCGAATCCCAGTTTCAGTGAAACGTGCAGAATACAGGCCTCCTTAACCTGCTTTCGAACTCAAGTCCGTTGCCTCGATCCCGCCTAACCTGCTTTGAGCCCAAATTCGATATCTCCTCCATCAAACACTCCATTGTGGCCTGATCGGTAACCCGTTCGATGAAGACATAAATACGCTTTCGCTGAATTGAGGATCCGGCGGGCCTACAGTGCGCCTACAGTAGGCTGAATGGAGGGTCCGGAGGGTCTACAGTGCGCCTACAGTAGGCTGAATGGAGGGTCCGGAGGATCTACAGTGCGCCTACAGTAGGCTGAATGGAGGGTCCGGTGGATCTACAGTGCGCCTACAGTAGGCTGAATGGAGGGTCCGGAGGATCTACAGTGCGCCTACAGTAGGCTGAATGGAGTTTCCGGAGAATCTACAGTGCGCCTACAGTAAGGCTGAATGGAGGGTCCGGAGGGTCTACAGTGCGCCTACAGTAGGCTGAATGGAGGGTCCGGAGGATCTACAGTGCGCCTACAGTAGGCTGAATTGGAGGGTCCGGATGATCTACAGTGCACCTACAGTAGGCTGAATTGGAGGGTCCGGAGGATCTACAGTGCGCCTACAGTAGGCTGAATTGGAGGGTCCGGAGGATCTACAGTGCGCCTACAGTAGGCTGAATGGAGGGTCCGGAGGATCCACGGTGCGCCTACAGTAGGCCGAAAGGCGGGCCATCTGCGGGAGCGCTCGAAGTAGGCCAACCTGAGGTTTCGCAAGCTTCAGTTGCGCTCTCCATTGGCCTCCATTGAGCGACACTGTCCAGTTTCACTCAATTCTCCGGCCTCCACCCGGATTTGTTTTCGGCAATAATTCGCCTTTATTTACATTGAAAAAAAAAATGACGGGCTCTTCTTCGTGTGTATTTAAAAAAAATCTGTTCACTCGTTCGTTGTACATCGATCCTATTAAAAAAAAAGCTCTTTATCCAACGAAATATTAGAACCGAATACTTGCTGCAGAAGATTAAACATTGCGAGCAACAGAGAAAAAAAAAGCGCCATGTAGAAAAAATCCAACGAAATTTTAAAACTGAATGGAATACCTGCTCAATGAAAAACACAATTGGAAGGACAGAGAGAATCGCGCGCTTTCGTATAAACTGAAAAAGAAAAAAAACAAAACGACATGTGGAATAAAAGCCAAAAATTTATTCAGCGTTTTAATGAATTTCAAAACTACCATTGCACGCATTGATGAAACGTTTCGTTGTGCAATGTTGGACTGTTTTGTTTTTTTTTTTCTGTCGGCACGTTATGAGAGCACGATGAAGCCGGTGCAATTTGAACATTTTCTATGTGTATTTGGCAATCAAACATTATTGAACCATTTGCTCGCGAGATTTTCCACGATATATAGATACATATTCGTGTTTGTGTGTGTATGTGTGTGTGTGTGCGCGCGCGCGCACACATAGGTGTGATTGGATCGAGAAACAAGGGTATTCGCTACCGAACAAGAGGACTAATTGCCATTACGCTAAATAGACAATCTCCTGCCCTTCCGGCTAATCGTAAATTGCATCTCTCGCATAATATATATACAAACATGCAGTTCAAATATGTATACATAAAGGTACACGTATATGTTATATGCACCCCATAAATTTCGTTGTAGTTCGTAAACTTGTAACGACTATTTAATTGAATGAAATATATTACTTGTCTTGAGGAGATAGGATGTCTCTATGGAGCAGACGCATGCACACACATTGAAATTGATATTTTCCATACCTAAACTGAGATAAAAGTGCATGGTATTAAAAAAAAAAACGCCCATGGTACAAAAGGGTGTAGTCAAATAGTTCATTGACATCGTAATCATGTCATATGTTATCAGAATCATGTCACGTGTAATCATAATAACAACTATAAGCCAAAAATGACACTACTCCAAAGAATTAAGGCAGTAGTCTGCTTTACAGGCTTCAAAAAATCGATTTTTCGTTTTTGTCTTAAATCTATTCCAAAACTATCCAAGAATATGTGTTCAAAATTTTAGAGGCCAATTCGACATATTTTCGAAGCTAGATCAGTTTTAGTGGCCGAGCGTCGAGCAGGTGCGAATGCTCGGGCAAAACTTTACAGCCCGTTTTCTCGAGTTTTCATTTTCACAAGTTTTGGAAAACGGTGCCGGCGATAGTAAAAACAATATATGTCCGATCGAAAAAAACCAAAGTGATCTAGCTTCAGTATTGAATTATCTTCTATTTGAACTAAAAAAAGTTGGACAAAAGTACTATTTAAATTACTTGTTTTGCAACTTAAAGTGAATTTTTTTTTTCAAAAAAGTGAATTTTTTTTTCAAACTTCGAAAAAATTTGGAATTTCGTCATTTCTTCGGTATTTTTTTAGTTCATATAGAAAAGGAACTTATAAAAACTAAAAAAAAATTTGGTTCCACTGTTTCAGATGCATCGCACGACCTCCATCACCGGCACCGATTTACGAGTGCACACTCCAGGCGCCCCAGAAAAATCGTTACAACTTTGGCAAATTTCAATAATTTGTAATAATAAAAATTGTTTTTTAAAGCTTGAATATAATATACTATCGTCTCAAAATTTCGTTTACCGCAATCATTTCCTTCCCTTTCAAAAAAATTGTTGAAAAAACGCTTTTTTTTCGGCTCCTAAAGCAGACTACTGCCTTAAAGGAACAGAACATTTCTTCCCTTTTTTTTTAATAGTGTTTCTTGAAGCGCTGTATCTCTGTGAAAAATGGTCGTATCGAAATGAAAAAAAAAAGCATTTTGAAGCTTCAAGTCTCTAGTTTCGAGATCTTTTCGCAAAAATTTTTTGTGAGCTACAGTTATCACACAATCATTAGAAATAGCGCGAGACAAAAATGTTATAAAATTAGTGTGTGAGTGTGCGAGATTCTAAGTATGATCGAACGTGTGTGTTTTTGGGCTGATTTTGTACCGAGTGCTATCATTATTTTATTATTAATTTTTATTTTATTGAGTCATCGTGCATATTGAATGTAACAAGGGATTGTGTGCCAGAGGACGATAAGTCCTAGTGCACTAATAAACCATCTATCTATCTATCTATCTCTCTCTCTCTCTCTCTCTCTCTCTCTTCCTCAAGCTCTCCTCGTCTCATTCTCTCCTCGTCTCTCCTCTCCCTCTCTCGTTTACTCGAATATCCAATTTTCTCACACAGGAGAGTTCTTGCAACTGTAGCGCAAAGCAAATTATATGCATCCCAGTAATATGAGCTCAAATAAGCCCGTTACCGTTACAGGAGGTGAAAGTTCAGGCAAATTACCAACCGCGCAATATTTTCCACCACCTCGATCAAGAATAAAACGTACGAGTATAAAGCAAAAAAATAATACTCTATATCCAGCCATAGAAATATATACAGGACGAAATAAGCTCCATACGGATAAACCCCCCCCCCCCCTCTCTCTTTCTCTCCTTCTTTCTCTCCGTCTCTCCCTCTCTTGCCCTTCCGCCTCTCCTGCGAATATTGCAATGAGCTTTAGTGAGAGTATTACAGGCTTACACGGTTCATGTCACTGTGCATACCCACCCGTAATTCGGAGAGCGTACTCGATGCAAGGGACAAAATAAATTCGCAAAAAAAAATGCGATGAAATAAATTTTGTGATATTATACACGTACCGTATAGCATCGATAATTCATTTGAGGATTATCATCCGAAACGTTACTGCATCGCCCTCACAGTTACTACGAAAGTTTTCCTTTTTTTTCCCCCCCAATTTCGTAACACCCCGAGCAGAAATCTAATCAGGCTGCCTGAGGATCCATCAGGGCCGGCTCAGGGATCAATAAGGCGCCCTGATCAGGTACGCCTGATTTGAGCCAGACAGGGGCCTGAGCAGGGATCAATAAGGCGTCCAGATCAGGCACGCCTGATTTGCGCCAGACAGGGGCCTGAGCAGGGATCAATAAGGCGCCCTGATCAGGCACGCCTGATTTGCGCCAGACAGGGGCCTGAGCAGGTATCAATAAGGCGCTCTGATCAGGCACGCATGATTTGCACCGGACAGATTGGGCCGGAAAGATTGGGACGGTCATCGCCAAAACCGGAACAAAAACTAAACGATCAAGTCAAGTAAAATAAAAACTTAAACTTTAAAAAAATGTTTTCATATGTTTCATATTTTCAATAACGTTGGTAAACTTGATAACGTGTAACTGCGATAATAATTTAATAAATGTTGATCTATTTTTAAACAAAAAATTAATCAAATGATTGAGCCAGATGACACGCATGTCTCAGGCTGGATGAGGCACCTGATCCGGGCCAGATAAGTTGCTTGATCCGAGCCAGATATAGTGCCTAATCCGAGCCTGGTAAGGTGCCTGATCCGGGCCTGACAAAGCGCCTGATCAGAGCCTGATAAGGTGCCTGATCCGGACCTGAATTTGCAAAAGCGTTACATCCCTGATCAGGGCCGGACTAAATTTGCCTGATCCGGCCCGGATTTGCTATTGTGGCAGCCTGATCCGGTCCGGATTTCACCCTGAACAAATTTCTGCTCGGGACTGCGAGGATAATGTTGATAAAAAAAAAAAAAGATCTGCAACGCCGTTCGTTCTGAGTTATTGATGAGCTTTGTTTCTATGAAAAATTTCTCATGTGCAGCCGAGTTATTTAACCCTCGAACTCATGATTCATTTCTTTTTCCACCTTCAAACGCATGACTGGGATCTATGCGCACCCCAAGCTTTTCTTGATCGTAAAAGCGATCTGACGGAGAAAAATGAACTTTATCACACACTAGCTTACATCCGCGGCTTTGCACGCGTGAAATTTCGCTCATGGAAACTTCATTACCAGTTGCACCGCTTATTAGGGGTTGTTACGAAAAATCCGACAATATGTGTTTTGTTATTTGTTTTGAAGAATATTTTTACCGAGTTTCGCGTTGGTACGCGCAAGGAATACAATCCCGTGCAGAAATATGAACGGGCATTCCCTACATTGTGCAGGGCCCTGGCCAGGCTTGCCTCGTCTCATTCATCTTACCGAGCCTTTTCATGAAATAGACCGGAAAGATCACAAAATCGGTTTTTACAGCTTGCCAGGTGTACAAGTATGAAATGCGGATTTCAGACACTCATGTCACTGAGGAATGAAACTACCAGATTGTGCTGAAAAGAAATAAGAAAACATAATGATTGAATTTTCGGAAATTACAAAATTACAAGATTAACTTTTATTTATTTAATTTTCGATGAAAAACTTAATTCTGCATTGACAATTCAATTATAAATTTGGAATTCATTGAAAACTTTATGGACTTTCGTACGATTGCAATTAAAATTCAATTTTTTCTCATTTTTAATTTAATTTAAGGCCGTCTTCTAGTCTAGAATTTTGAAAAAAATCGATTTTTTTTTTTTGCATATTTTCAATGTTTAGTATTTCAAGAATATACCCTCCAAAGGAAACTTGGAAATTCCAAATATTAACGGAGTTACAGCTGTAATTGGTGAGGTGTAAACTTAACCGGCGCTGCCGGACCGAATCGAACAATAGACGGTTCCGTCTGCTCGACTACCTGAGGCCCTACCCTTCGTCATATTCGCGTTTCTTGACTACCTGAGGTCCCCTACCCTTTGTGATATGGACCAGGAATCGCCGATCAACGAAATGTAAGTATATGTACCATAATATGACTAAGACTGCCTGAAACTGTACTCGAATCTTTAAACGCGTTTTTCTCGAAACTACTTTTTTCGAGACGGTTGACATGATATCTCAAGTTGTAACGAACCGATTTACTTGAATTTTTTTGTCGACCTTCTCTATACACCCCTCTATCGCCCCTACCAGATTTATCGCGAAATTTTGTTACTAATTATTTTTAAAAAATCAACAATTGTGAAAAAAAAACGGCAAAAAATGACCTTTTTTTTAAACAGCCGCCATTTTGCGATTTTTTTTTGCCTGAAGTAGGGGCTATAATGACATCCTTACTAATTAAGAATCTATTTTTTTTTTTTTTTCAGATGACCAGGAGGGTTGGAATCATGTCAACCAGGAGAGGCCGTTTTTTTTCCACCCCCACTTTACCAGCCTGCATCTACCAGAATTATAGATTTTTTTTTTCGCCAATTTTTTTAATACAATGTCAAAGGATGAATAAATATGTGGTAAAAAGATAGATACGGAAATATTTTTTGTTTTTTTTTTAATCGCATGTTGAAAAAATCCCCAAATTTTGGCCCTCTAGACTAGAAGACGGCCTTAACCTCTGGTAAAACTTTACTTTAGTGACTTCTCCAAAAAATGAGTCTAAATTTTTTTGTTGCTATTTTCTCATTTATTGGGTTATAAATGATGATATTCAGGGGGAAGCTGAAATCCACCCCCCCCCCCTCCCCCATAAAAACATTTCATACATTTCGAATGTATACAATGTATAGAGCAAATATAATACAGCAAAGTAAAAAAAATATGTTGCTCGTGTATCTATGGATTTGTAAACACAAAAGTAAAGTTTGGTAAAACTCACTAAAGTAAAGTTTTACCAAAAAAAGATCAAATAAAACGTACCATCAGATAACCTAGAACTCGGTCGGTTACTTCCACAATTATTAGCCATTTTCCACTTTTCAAACTATCAGTGTTATAAATTGTCACTTTCAATATTCATCACACATATCACTCACGGTATAAATTCTACAAAATATTTAATAAAAAAAAAAAGAAACAAAGAGCAAACTAAAATTCTCCACACTATAAATCGAATGTAAATACACCTGTTAAGGGGGGAAATCACAGTAGCACACAAAAAAATAGGCATATATTCGGGAATTAATTTTGGCTGAATAAAAGTATCAATCGAAAATCTGTAAAGTAGGTTTTATAGCAATACTAAAAAAGTACAAAATGTAATTTTTTCAATAAAAAATATTTAAAAATGGCGGCTGCGCAGCATATGCCCCAAGGCGCCTATTTTTGAAAGCGTGTCGATGGCCGAAGACGTAGACTCCTTAATTTTTTACCTGGAAGAAAAAACCAAATTTTTTTAGTTTTCATATAACAACAGCTAGCGAGCTACGTAGGATTTTTTCGATATATTGATTTTTCACAAAATGGTGCATGTTTGAAAATAAAGTTAAATTTTTAACAAAAAAAAAACGCCATAAAATCGTCGATAAAAAAAAACTAAGCCATATAAAATAAAAATCCTACGTAGCTCCGTGGAGAAAGATATTTCGAAGCTACTGTCAAAATTTCAAGTTGATCGGTAAAGATTTGCTCGAGTTATGTCTTCGGCGAGCTCAAAAAAAGTGGTTTCGAGAAAAACGCGTTTAAAGTTTAAAGGCGCTCGGAGCATACCTGAGAGGCGTTACCGCAGAATGAAAAATTTGGGCACTCGGACACTTTTGCCGTATTCCATCATTTGGTATATTATTTTTAAGACCCTAAAGCACCTTTTAAGCGAAATTTTTTTTTTTCGAAAAATTGAAAATTTTACTGTGATTTCCCCCCTTAACTATTGTCAAGCGCGAAGCGGTGAGTGTTTTTTTGCCGGAGATTCTGTTGTGTGGTTGGTTCAACCGACACCTACCTATGTGTCTATCGGCAAGCTTCGACTGCGTTTAGGTTTATTTTATGACGACTGTATCTATGTGCCTCTTGAATCAATATCTCCCAACTCTCTTCACAGATGGATTGCTTCGTTTTTTTTTTTTTTCGTAAGAAAAACAATCGTGTACGAGATATCTGATTTAATTGTCATTTGATTAGTGAAGAATGCATTAAAAAAACTAAAAAAACGAAAAAAACAGCATAGAAACGCTCTTTCAAGATGAAAATTGGTTCTACGGTTAAATTTGTCGCATAAAGCGATATATCCAAAAGTAATGGTACAGAGGCCTTGTCACGTTCAAAATTAAATATCTTAATTTTTATGCTATTATTATTCTTGAGCGATTAGTCCTTAAGTACTTTTATTTTTTCATCCTCAGGGTATACCTTCAACACTGAAATAGCGTATATTCAAGTTGGTGTGTATGGCGTGGCCGAACGTGTCTGTCGGTGTGAACGAGAATACTTTGTATTCGCGATGGGACGCGGCTAACTCACGAGTATTCGCGCAACCGTGATGCTTCCAACAAACCCATTTCACTCCCACTGTCTCTCTCTCTCTCCCTCTCTTTCTGATATATATGTGTATGTAAAAAAGGAAACTTCAAACCAGCCAAGTACACGTAACGTTGACTATCAGCCCGTTTGTCTGTTTCGAGAACGGTCTTAATACTTTTTTTAAACGGTCCGTTGATTTTGCGGACCGTCGAAGCCGCCTTTATATAAATAAACTCACATTTTTCCAAAGGGAATCGTTAAGACATTGGTCGGTACACAATGTTGAGTATGGAGACTAGTGTCTATGAGGATAGTCTTCGAAGTCCAAAGTCTTTAAAATCACGTTTCCACGTATATATATATATATATGCTCGTCGTTCGGCAGGATCCGAGTCGGCCGTCCATCGCTTAATTACTTCTTTCCCTTGCCGTAACTTTAGTTGACGGGCGTGACCGAAATAAAATGTGCGCGGGGTTGCTGCTGCTGCTGCTGCTGCTGCTGCCACTTTTCTCTCCCACACACTCGTCCCAGCTTCAAGCTCGTCGAGGTTTCCTCGTGTTCTTCCGGAGGAAGAGCTCGAAACGTCGACAGAGAGAGAGAGAGAGAGGGAGAGAGAGAGAGAGAGAGTTAGGAAGAGAGACGTTCAGGCTTGTGCAGGCTCGGTGAAATCGATTAAACGCGGACAGGGCCAAGAGATAAGCATGTTTTAAGTTGTCCCACTGTATATACTGCATCTGATGCACAATCACTATTTATATATTATATATGTATCTGTGGGTGGGTGTGTGTGCGTGGGTGTGTGTGTGCATGGGTGTGTGTGGGTGTGGGTGTGCGTGCGTGGGTGTGTGTGGGTGTGGGTGTGTGTGCGTATGCGCCTGTGTGTAGGTGTGTGTGGGTGTAGGTGTGTGTGCGTGGGTGTGTGTGGGTGTGGGTGTTTGTGCGTATGCGCCTGTGTGTAGGTGTGTGTGGGTGTAGGTGTGTGTGCGTGGGTATGGGTGTGTGTGCGTGGGTGTGTGTGGGTGTGGGTGTGTGTGCGTATGCACCTGTGTGTAGGTGTAGGTGTGTGTGCGTGGGTGTGTGTGTGCGTGGGTGTGTGTAGGTGTGGGTGTGTGTGCGTATGCGCCTGTGTGTAGGTGTGTGTGGGTGTAGGTGTGTGTGCGTGGGTGTGGGTGTGTGTGCGTGGGTGTGGGTGTGTGTGCGTATGCGCCTGTGTGTAGGTGTGTGTGGGTGTAGGTGTGTGTGCGTGGGTGTTTGTGGGTGTGGGTGTGTGTGCGTATGCGGCTGTGTGTAGGTGTGTGTGGGTGTGGGTGTGTGTGCGTGTGCGCCTGCGTGTAGGTGTGTGTGTCAGTACAAGTGATTGTACATCAGATGCATACATATCAATATATATCTACAGGATAGTCCAAAAGTCATGGACCAAACGAAGCGAGGAGGTAGCCAAGATCATTTTCATCCAAAGAGGTCATATGCAGGTTGGTCCGTTTCTCAAGGTTATGTAACTCACGTAGACTAGTCGTTCGGCGTTCTGAAACCTTGCGTCCGATCCTTTCATAACCACAAAAGACTGCGAAAATATTTCTATTTCAAATATAATTTTAAGCTCGAAGAAGAAATCAGTAAAAATTAAGTCATACACCTAATATATACAAAAAAGGAAAAGCAGACACCTGGCTATGTGGCACGTGCGTTTTCGCACGGAAATCGACGGGTTATCGTTTCACAATGACGACGTCGAGGGTCTCGAGTACTTGCACGAAGGCTCTCTAGCATCACGAAAACAAGGCCGTCCAATCGGTTGCTCTTCAGTGATTGACAGTGTTCTCACTGAAAGCCCTTACATAAAAACAGACACGGACGAACACACACACACACATATATATATATATATATATATATATATAGCCTTTCCTCTTTATCCATACCCGGGGGTGGACGATCACTGTACTTCTTCTCTCGGATCGTCGTATTTCTATAGACCCAAAGAAGACGGCACCAAAGAGCTAGATTACCCCGAGACATGTGTGGACGTTTATTCCGTGGTTCTCGAGCGTGTTTCCGTGTGAAAAAAATCTACCCTCGAGACACGAGACAAGGGGGTGGGGGTGGGTAGGAGGATAAGAAGAAGGAAGCAGCGAGGGTGACGTTTCGCGATACTATCCGGGGCTTAATGATTTACGACGCAAATGAGAAAAAAAACGTCTTCATGCCTGTGCATCTCGCTTTTATATTTTACATCGACCCGTCGTCTCCTCTACCCTTAACCAACATTCGTGTGTGCATACAGAGTATTTCATAATACTTTAATATTCTTCTCTTCTCGCTTCTTTTCTGGCAACGCTTTACGTTAACAGCGATCAAAGGCATAAAGGAACGCTTTACTAGACTGATTTTGAGACAGCTTTGCGGAAATATTTTTCTACTTAGGTGGTCAATAAAACATTGGCTTATTGAACGTCGGGCTAGCCCCCATTTTATATGCACGAAACTTTTCCATTCGACTCAAAGTATTGGGATGTTGAATAAGTTATCGCTGTTTTTTCTCGTGAAAGTTAATGCTTTATTTGAAAAAAAAATTAGTAAAAAAAACATGTCACTTAAAGTATTGTCCATTGCTAGCCACTACTTTTTCCCATTTTTCTGGCAGCATTTTTATTCCACATCGGAAAACATGACACGTCTTTTCAGAAACATCCTCAATGTTCGTACTCACGAAAACTGTGTATTTATTGAGAAAATTTGTTTGAAAGAGCTCTGTGAAGGATATATCGGGAAATATTTGACTGAGATGGTCATTACCATTTTATCGTTCATCTGCCCGAGCTTTTTCGGGCTCCCGCTTTCTCTCTCTCTCTCTCTCTCTCTCTCTCTCTCTCTCTCTCTCTCTTTCTCTCTCTCTCTATTCCTCCCTTTCACCCTCTCTCGCTCCGTTGTCCCGATACGAATGTGCAAAAACTTATCGGCACTTAATTTCGAGAACGAGGGAGCAGCAGTTTGTGAGCAGAAGAGAGAGAGAGAGAGAGAGAGAGAGAGAGAGAGAGAGAGAGAGTGAGAGAGAGAGAGAGAGAGAGAGAGAGAGCCAAGCAACGAGGATTCTAGTTTCTGTAATCGATTTCGAAATTATACAAATTACTGTTAGATTAGCATCGACGTGAGTAAAGTGGTGGTGTACGCGTGGGAGGTCGACGGAGCTGTCTCGTCCACCCTCCATCTCTCTTCCTCTCTCTCTCTCTCTCTCTCTCTCTCCTCTCTCTCTCTCTCTCTCTCCCTTATTCTCTCCCACTTACCCTCTCTTCGGTAAATCGTATCACGAGCACCATCGCGGCAGTGCGAGAGAAATAGCGAATTAGAATGAACGAGAGATAGAATCCACGAAAAAGATGGGAGGGCGAAAGAGGCAAGGAGAGGATTGTGCCCGACATTGGAGAGAGTACGGCAGCGCGTAAGAGAGCGCTGGCAGAGAGCGCGTTGGTTGCGCGCGCTAACCGGGGAGATGAATGACCCAGGCCCGTTAAAATTGGAAACTACGGATTTATGGACGCAAAGCTAGACTTGAGTGAGAAAGGTGGTTTGAAACGAGGGATGAGAAAGTTGGGTTTCGACAGGCCCGAAGCTTTCCACCCTTCCTCTCTCTCTCTCTCTCTCTCTCTCTCTCTCTCTCTCTCTCTCTCTCTCCTCTCACACACACACGCACACACACACGCACTCTCGCTGGTCTACTCTACCGAATCCAGTACCATCCCCAGGAATGAGAAAAATGAAATGCACCGCCCACATGCAGAAAAACACACAAATTCACACATTCGTACAATTTATTTACCCAAGGTAGTAAACTTTGAGGTATATGTGTGAACTTTAAATGTACATATATATATATAAATATATATCGATGGCCAAAGAAGCATCGCATGTATCCAGTTGTGCAAGCTCGATGCGCCCATTTAACTCTGAGCCAAATAGGCTGAGAATATACGACCCTGACTCTCCTTCCAAATTTTGTTACATTTACTCGTAGCTATCGAACATGAGGTAAAAAAAAATAATAACAATAATAACAGTCACCGGCACGAAGCAGCACGATGGCACGGAGCCCACAAAGCGAGGAAGTTGCTTTATTCGTCCGGGCTGACGAGTGTTATATATATATATATATATATATATATATATATATATATATATATATATATTCAGTACTGCTACTCCGCTATTGCTCAGCCTCCCTTGACCAGTTTTCACTATCGACCGTATATGTATGATTCCACTCCTCTTATGCACATACAGTATAGCCTCGATTATCCGAATCAATTGGAACTGACCCGAGCAGAAATTTGTTCAGGGTGAAATCCGGACCGGATCAGGCTGCCACAATAGCAAATCCGGGCCGGATCAGGCAAATTTAGTCCGGCCCTGATCAGGGATGTAACGCTTTTGCAAATTCAGGTCCGGATCAGGCACCTTATCAGGCTCTGATCAGGCGCTTTATCAGGCCCGGATCAGGCATCTTACCAGGCTCGGATTAAGCACTATATCTGGCTCGGATCAAGCAACTTATCTGGCCCGGATCAGGTGCCTCATCCAGCCTGAGACATGCGTGTCATCTGGCTCAATCATTTGATTAATTTTTTGTTTAAAAATAGATCAACATTTATTAAATTATTATCGCAGTTACACGTTATCAAGTTTACTAACGTTATTAAAAATATGAAACATATGAAAACATTTTTTTAAAGTTTAAGTTTTTATTTTACTTGACTTGATCGTTTAGTTTTTGTTCCGGTTTTGGCGATGACCGTCCCAATCTTTCCGGCCCAATCTATCCGGCGCAAATCATGCGTGCCTGATCAGGGCGCCTTATTGATACCTGATGGGCTTCTATACGGCGCAAATCAGGCGTGCCTGATCAGGGCGCCTTATTGATCCCTGCTCAGGCCCCTGTCTGGCGGAAATCAGGCGTGCCTGATCAGGGCGCCTTATTGATACCTGATAAGGCTTCTATACGGCGCAAATCAGGCGTGCCTGATCAGGGCGCCTTATTGATCCCTGCTCAGGCCTCTGTCTGGCTCAAATCAGGCGTACTTGATCAGGGCGCCTTATTGATCCCTGATCCGGCCCTGATGGATCCTCAGGCAGCCTGATTAGATTTCTGCTCGGGGAAGAGTGTTCGGATAATCGAAACGCAATTTTTTTTCTAAACGGATAATATATAACGAAAATTGAAAAAAAATACACAATCTATTGGGAGTACAAATGAATTCGGTCCGTTTTCAAGAGATGGCTCTGGCTGTTATGAATGTTTCATAGTGACAGCTGATTTTGGTGGTGAAAATTTTCCATGAAAATCGGAAATAAAATTCGTTGGTCCGCCATATTTTTTTTTTAGATATCGAAATTCCCCTAAGTGATGCTGTAAACCTATATGTCTAGTTTCTAAATATATTTTTATTTTATTTTTCAGATCAACCGTATGGCTTAATCGCTGTCAACCGCCGAGCAGCAATTTCGTCGGAGTGTCCTCTTGGAAGCGGCGTACACCGCAAACTATACTTTAGATTCGAGTACAAAAATTTTTATACAGTCTTCTATATGTATATATTGACTATGAGTATCAATAAAAAAAAAACATCCATTCATCGTTTGCTTGAAAATAATTACGAAAAATACACCCTCGTACCGCGCACGAACCTAGGTGTGGGGCCTTAATCAGTGACACGAGTGTTTGAAGTTTCACTTCTAACGAGCGGGGCTACCACGCATATCTTGATCTTGAATCGAAGATCTTGGACCTGAAGTCCTGACACATACGAACTAAGCGAAGTAAACGAAATGTAAAGAATTTGCAACAATTCACATTTGTCCGTGCACGCTGCAAGAAACAAATAAAAATTGTCGGTAGAAGCCAATGTGCAATCGAAGTAAGGCTGGAAGACGAAAAACGCTCTCGAAACTGCACGATTCTCGTAAGACAGCAACGTATATTTCGAGCGATATATTTCAATGTGACACAATGAATCTTTCGCGCCAACCTTCGGATAATTGAACCTTCAGATAAAACAAATCGTGGTTCGAATAATTTAGGATTCCGATTATTGAGGCTTGGATGATCGAGATTCTACTGTAGGAATATACAATACGTAAAAAAATGGTTATCGAAACCGAGGCTACGCAACATCCCCCCCGACGAACAAATTTCCCTCTCTGATCATTCGCGTTGCTTTGTGAAGAAAAAAAAACAGGTACATCATAAAAAAAAAGCGTTATCCCGAAATGCAGAAACGACTTTTACGACCGTATACAAGGCTTGATGACTTTTGCAATATGGGATGGACATGAAAAAAAATGTTTTCGATTCTGGCAAATGGAATTTTTATCCGATCAACTCCAATGGAAACAAAAAAAAAACGATGATAGATTTTTAGACAAGGCGTGGGGTTAGAGATTACCGGGAAAAAAATCCACTACGAATTTATTTCCCATCATACGACAGATAACTGGGATTGGCTACAATGAGAAAAAATATTTCACGTATATTTTATTGCAAGAAGAATTTCTCTTTCCTTCTAGCGAAATATTTATAAGACTTGAAGAAAAAAATCACTGCATTTAAAGTATTCCTGTAATTCCAAATAAAGTTGTCATCGAGTGTTCACCTCGAGAATATCATGAGACAAGTTGATTAAACTTTTTAGTAGAGTATTTATTCAGTAAATAGACTCCCGTAAGAAATCAAGCGGACATAATGAATAAAAACAATTGCAGAAGCGGGAGGAAGACTAGACCTCGTGCGGAAAATTGGCAGGGCACCCCTAATACAATTTGGGGCCTTCAAGGTATTGTTTGTGGATTCCATAGTAGAGTTTACCGTAAAAGAGCCAGGTCGCTATTAGGGAATGGTAGGCTAGGTAGGTTGACTAAACCTACCTACCCTACCTACGAAACCAAGTAGAAGCCTTTAAGAGGTGTAGTTGTAGATTCCCTAGTAGCGATTTGTTCAATACTACTGGACTTTGCTATTATACGGGCAAATCAGTATAACCCGACTAGAAATTTTGATCAGGCAGCCACTGATCCGGCCGCTATCATGCTGCGATCTGAAATGCCGTAATGAGGCATGCCTGATAGGTGCCGGATGCCCACCGGATAAGTGAAACCGTAGCACGGGAGTAAGAAGGCTACCTTACTGCGGCCTAATCAGGCTGCCTTTTTACTCCCGTAAATCGGGCAATACCGATATGGCCCTACTAGGGCTTAATCTAATAAGGCCCTATTGGGGCTTACCTTACAACTGTCTCAGCATTCCATCAACGCACATGTAAGAGCATTACCGTAAAAGAGCCAGGTCCCTATTAGGGAATGGTAGGGTAGGTAGGTTGACTAAAACTATGGTCTAAGTACGGAAACCAAGTAGAAGCCTTTAAGAGGTGTAGTTGTAGATTCCTTAGTAGCGATTTGTTCAATACTACTGGACTTTGCTATTATACGGGCAAATCAGTATAACCCGACTAGAAATTTTGATCAGGCAGCCACTGATCCGGCCGCTATCATGCTGCGATCTAAAATGCCGTAATGAGGCATGCCTGATAGGTGCCGGATGCCCACCGGATAAGTGAAACCGTAGCACGGGAGTAAGAAGGCTACCTTACTGCGGCCTGATCAGGCTGCCTTTTTACTCCCGTAAATCGGGCAATACCGATATGGCCCTACTAGGGCTTAATCTAATAAGGCCCTATTGGGGCTTACCTTACAACTGTCTCAGCATTCCATCAACGCACATGTAAGAGCATTACCGTAAAAGAGCCAGGTCCCTATTAGGGAATGGTAGGGTAGGTAGGTTGACTAAAACTATGGTCTAAGTACGGAAACCAAGTAGAAGCCTTTAAGAGGTGTAGTTGTAGATTCCTTAGTAGCGATTTGTTCAATACTACTGGACTTTGCTATTATACGGGCAAATCAGTATAACCCGACTAGAAATTTTGATCAGGCAGCCACTGATCCGGCCGCTATCATGCTGCGATCTAAAATGCCGTAATGAGGCATGCCTGATAGGTGCCGGATGCCCACCGGATAAGTGAAACCGTAGCACGGGAGTAAGAAGGCTACCTTACTGCGGCCTGATCAGGCTGCCTTTTTACTCCCGTAAATCGGGCAATACCGATATGGCCCTACTAGGGCTTAACCTAATAAGGCCCTATTGGGGCTTACCTTACAACTGCCTCAGCATTCCATCAACGCACATGTAAGAGCATTACCGTAAAAGAGCCAGGTCCCTATTAGGGAATAATAGGGTAGGTAGGTTGACTAAAACTATGGTCTAAGTACGGAAACCAAGTAGAAGCCTTTAAGAGGTGTAGTTGTAGATTCCCTAGTAGCGATTTGTTCAATACAACTGGACTTTGCTATTATACGGGCAAATCAGTATAACCCGACTAGAAATTTTGATCAGGCAGCCACTGATCCGGCCGCTATCATGCTGCGATCTGAAATGCCGTAATGAGGCATGCCTGATAGGTGCCGGATGCCCACCGGATAAGTGAAACCGTAGCACGGGAGTAAGAAGGCTACCTTACTGCGGCCTGATCAGGCTGCCTTTTTACTCCCGTAAATCGGGCAATACCGATATGGCCCTACTAGGGCTTAACCTAATAAGGCTTAACCTAATATGATCTTTGAAGTTTTTACGTTTTTGAAAGGTGTTGTGGACTGTGACGAAAAAAAAAACGTTATGCAACTCGGATGCGTGTTAGAAGATTCCGCTGTATTCCGAAATCTCAAAATACAGTACAAAGTCCGTCATCATCGTGTGAGCAAGATATATTAACCTAAAAATATATATAGACGTTTAATACGTTATTAATGCTTAAATTCATAAAAAAAATAGTTTTTCACCAAATTCCTCTATTTTCCGTCAAACGATTTTAAGCAAGCCGTGAGAAAAGTAATTGATAATGCAAAGGATTAGGAGGGAACCAGGCGATTCGGAATAAAAACACTTCAACATAAAACATAAATGGACCATTATTCCTAATGATCTCCATGCTATCTTTAATTAATCTGATTATAACCTTTTTTGAAGCTTTCCGTAATAAAAATCATATTGACAAATACATTCTAGGCTTTGTATAAATATATTGTAGAATGTATATGTGTACGAGCATGTATGTGTACTTGCTACGTAAAACAGTATTATTAAGACCTGATCAGGCAACATTATAATTGCCTGATCAGGCAGCATTATAAACGCCTGGTCAGGCAACCGGACAACGGCCTGATCAGGCAGCCAGATAAGGCCCATATGTGACAGAACGTTACACTTTCTATCAGGGCGCTATCAGGTTTCCTCATAAGTGCTCTAGCAGGGCAGTCAGGCAACCTCAAAGCCTCCCAAATCGGACTCTGTTGAAATGTCTACGTGGGAAATTGCTTGACTAAAGAATTTGTGGCATAATAATTATCGAGATCGATTAAATATAATAATTAAACTATGCGTTTAGTAGACGAGCTGTGATTTCTTGAACCAACACGCATGCAGTGCGACAGAATTCTAAGCCTCAAATGTATTGAAATGGCAGATTTTTTTTTTCACAGTGCACACACACCTACATACGCATATGGCTGCAATATTTTTTATGAGGCACCGTTGACGCGATTTTAACTAGTTGTTTTGCCTTCAATGGCCCTCGGTAGCAAAGCGTGACTGGCCACTGATGGCCCATGTGAGGCTTCCAGACTAGGGCCTTATAGGGAAAATTAAGATGGGCCTGATCAAAGCTCCAACTCAATTTCCGCACGGGAATAAAATTTAAAAAAAAACGATATTTTTCAAATTTCTAGACAACAAACTAAAACCATTTTCAACCCCTATGAATAAAGACTGTTACCTTTTCATCAATCTTTGAGAGAAAAAAAAATACTTCTCCGTTCGAAAATTGACTCCACTGCTCGTCAATGATTGCAAATTCAATGATACCGTTTTCGATACTATCCTCTCCAGTATAAAAAAAAAAACGAGTTCAAGAATATATAGCTGCTGGTTCGCTGCCGATTTTTCCCTCCCGATAAGGTTTACGATAAACTTCGCTTGCAATGGAATTTCACTAACGGAAGAAACTGCTGGGAGCTTCTACATCTTTATTCGATCCCCATGAGCAGAATTCCACTGGCGTTAAAACTTTTTTCCTACGGGAGTGCAGCTGTCTTCAATGGGGGCGAGGAAACTTTCGCCCTTGGACGTTTACTTTGTCTCGTGTGTACGAGAGGGCAATGAACTTACTACGAGGGATAGGGTTGCTCACGAAATCGAAGATTTACCTTATCAAAGACTTATTTGATCGAAGATTTCTAGTTGACTGCGAAACCACCCCCACCCTCCTGGAATAACTGTCGATTACGTCCCGTACGTTGTAAAATAGACTTCGCTGCAAAAAAAAAATAGAGTTATATGAATTTTCTTCCGTCGGTTGTCTGTTCAACCCTCTTGCGTCTCGTTCATGAGCTCTGACACCGGAAACTTTTGATCGAGTGGCAAGAATCCTCGGCCCGGGAAAGTCGAGTCGACGCGTTCCTGTCGCGCGTGTTGTACTTTCATCAGGTCCTTCGTTTCCTCGTCGAGAGGAGAACATGCAGTGCTCGTGTCTACACTGGAGGCAAGATCCACGTCAATTCAATGAATAACCCTTTAACTCTCTTTATCTACGCTTCTCGCTCTTTCCCATACCCTCAACCATCGTCCGCCATTCTACCTTCATCCATCTACTCTTCAACAAACAGGAACGAACAAGTTCAACACCCAAAGAGCGAGAGTGAGAGGTGAGAGGGGGTGGAGGGACGAGAGACAGATTTCGCGACACTTATCGAAGTGACGGTTGAAATTGATTGCGGCTTACCACAGAAAGTCCTCATGCCCACAATCGCATCTCGCCTTCCACTGTCGTCCATCTCATCTCGTTCACGTGGACATTGCGGGTACGTGAAAGAGAGTGAGGGAAGGCCTCTTATTCGCGGTTCGGATGTTGGCACGTTCACGTGCTCGTGGCTTTGCATATATATATATATATATATATACAGGGTGTCCAATAGGAAGTTGCTAAAACTAAATAAGTGTCTCTTCCCTCCATGAATCCAATAGGGGTCCCTTTTTCTAAGGCGCATACCTGAGGCCCCGCAGTTTTATTCCAGCCGTGGTTGAAGCAAGTACGCGCGCGTCAAAATGATTGAGCTCACCACGGAAGAAAAAGTATATCTTATTGAGTGCTTCTTCTCGAGGGGAAAACTTTATAGTAATGCGTATAGAGGGTTTCGTACTAAGTTTGGAACTCATAGAGTTGCCAGCGAAAACACTCTGAAAAGGTAAGAATTTAATATTTATTCATATTCATCTATCACACAACTTGTGTTTCAATTCAATTAAACTGCATTGAAGTAATTTTACGTTAATTTTTGTAGGATAATCGATAACTTCGTAGAGTATGGTACACTCCAGGACCGTAGATACGAGTTGCCAGGTCCATCTGTTACGGTGACTACACCAGAGAAGATCAACGAAGTTGAGAATTATTTCAAACAAAATCCAAATGATTCGATTCGGAAAGCTGCTCAAGCATTAAAAATAACCAAATCTTCATTACACAACATTTTGAAATATGTTTTAAAGTTTCATCCGTATAAAATAAGCACTCATCAATTGTTAACTGAACATGCCATGACGAAACGCATCGAATTTTGTAACACTATTACGGGAATGTTTGAAGCCGAAGAACTTAATGAGAAAATGATTATTTATTCCGATGAAGCACATTTTTGGATGAATGGGTACGTAAACAAGCAAAATTACCGGTTTTGGGGAACGGAAAATCCCAACGTATCGCTAGCGAAGTCCCTTCATCCACCGAAAGTAACGGCATGGGCAGCGATTTCAGTAAAAGGAATTTATTTGCAATTCTTGGAATCTACGGTAACAGGAGAGAGTTACAAACAGCTTTTGGAAACGAAATTCTTCCCTTGTGCAAAAAAGAGGGGACTGGTTAAAAAATTTTACTTGATGCAAGATGGAGCGACGCCGCACCGGACTCATGAGGTATTTGAAGCTATTCATCGCGTATATGGGACTCGAGTAATCGGTCTGGGGTACCCTAAATTTGCTCAAGGCGGACTAGAATGGCCTCCGTACTCACCGGGCCTGAACCCTTGTGATTTTTTCTTGTGGGGTTACATTAAAGATCATTGTTACGCTAAAAACCCCAGCACAGTAGAAGAACTGATCGCGGCCATCCAGAAAGTGGTTCGCGGCATTACGAACGATATGTTGGACACAGTTTTTCACAGTTTTCAAAAGAGAATTGATTTTTGGGCACAATCTAACGGTTCGCATTTCGAAAATATCTATCATTAATCACTGTACTTTTTCGTTATTTTTATAAGATGTAATAAATTGACATAAAAAATATTTCACTGGGTTTTATTTATGTGCGTTTAAAACTGCAGAGTTTCCTCTATTTAAAGCAATTTGGCTTTTCTGATTCTGTGCACGTGTTTTGAAATGACAGCCGATTAGTTTCAGCAACTTCCTATTGGACACCCTGTATAAAGAGTACAAGTACCGGAACACGGGGAAGGCTCATCAACACTTCAACATACCAAAGAAATAAAAGAAGCGTGCTTTCGATGCATAAAGCGGGCTCTTCTGTACTGACACCGTGTCACTAACGTACCACCAGCATGCGACTTTGGCCTTCGGTACCAGCTAGCGAAAAAAAAAGAACAAAAAAAAAGTCTCGATTGATAACACACCTAAGAACAAGAAGGGTAAGGCTCGTGGTGCAACGCCATGTGTCATTGCGCCTTTTTGCTCGTCAGCCGTTGACTCGAGCTTGTACGAATGGTTTGTCGGGTGCATTGTGCTATATGGAAGGATTCAGGAGCCCTCTGGGAATATTCGACAGAGTACAGCCGAGGCTTTTGTGCTCGTGTCTATCGCGGCGATAAGCTTCGCTGAATGACAAGAGATCCTGGATCCCGGAGAAAGAGAGGACAGAGAGAGAGAAGGAGAGAGAGAGAGAGAGAGAGAGGGATAACATGCGTTATCGAAATGTTGAAACGAGCATTTCCGCGAAACGAGAATGTGTTTCCATTTTTCTTCATTTCTCATTTGCCGCCTTCATGGACAAAGGCCCTTCACAAGCTGTAGGTCTCCGGTCTATTATATCCGTCTATAGAAGAAGCACACAGTATCCGGGCATGAAAAGACGACGAGGTGGATTCTTCTCCAAACAGCGGGTGCCAAGATGCAAAGCTTCATCCTCTTCGCATTGGCGTCGCTGGCATTTTTTATCTGGGCAGGGGGACGGCCTAAAAGAAGCTTTAAAAAACTGTTTTTGATCAGGATCATCGTTTTTTTTTAATCAAATTTACGTAATAGTCGATAATTACGCAACATAGATGAACTACCCGAGCAGAAATTTGTTCAGGGTGAAATCCGGACCGGATCAGGCTGCCACAATAGCAAATCCGGGCCGGATCAGGCAAATTTAGTCCGGCCCTGATCAGGGATGTAACGCTTTTGCAAATTCAGGTCCGGATCAGGCCCGGATCAGGCACCTTACCAGACTCGGATTAGGCACTATATCTGGCTCGGATCAAGCAACTTATCTGGCCCGGATCAGGTGCCTCATCCAGCCTGAGACATGCGTGTCATCTGGCTCAATCATTTGATTAATTTTTTGTTTAAAAATAGATCAACATTTATTAAATTATTATCACAGTTACACGTTATCAAGCTTACCAACGTTATTAAAAATATGAAACATATGAAAACATTTTTTTAAAGTTTAAGTTTTTATTTTATTTGACTTGATCGTTTAGTTTTTGTTCCGGTTTTGGCGATGACCGTCCCAATCTTTCCGGCCCAATCTGTCCAGCGCAAATCATGCGTGCCTGATCAGGGCGCCTTATTGATACCTGATGAGGCTTCTATACGGCGCAAATCAGGCGTGCCTGATCAGGGCGCCTTATTGATCCCTGCTCAGGCCCCTGTCTGGCTCAAATCAGGCGTACCTGATCAGGGCGCCTTATTGATCCCTGATCCGGCCCTGATGGATCCTCAGGCAGCCTGATTAGATTTCTGCTCGGGTATGAAACTTGCTTCAATCACACGTTCATGTTAAAGTTAATCCTTTAACGGCCTTGCCTATTTTTGGACGGCTCAAAATCCTTTCCTCTGGTATTATGGCTAAAAAAAACGCTTGAATATGAATGTCCAACCATAATTTGGTTGATAATGGACTGGGAAGTAGTATTTTCGGGCTGTGGCAAATTGATGACATATTTCAGATCTTTGGAAAAAAGCTAAAATGAACGTTTCTTCTTATCGGATTACAATAGTATGTCTAGAATAATCTTACAGAACCACTAGTCTCAGCGAAAAATGTAAAAATCAATTTGTAATTGTAAATGTAATTTGATTTTTGTAATCAACGTTTCACGACTTGAAGGACGACCACGTTTCTGTTTAAGGGGCCAGTCCACTTTGAAAATTTCAAAAAATCGATTTTTTTTTTACTGTTTTCGAAAGTACGTACATTCAGAAATATTGTGTCGAAATTTTATGAAAATCCGAGCTCTCTAAGTATTTTTTTTTTACCTGAACGTCAGGACCTCATTTCGTCTACCTGAGCGTGTTCGCTCTGCAAACCGCCGCAGTTCTGAGTGCTCAGAAGAGACCAGAACCAAACGAAAGCAAGCAAGACTTGAAGAAATCGACGATGATGAGCAATCAGAAGGGATTTTGTACGGTGCAGGAATTGCCGATTGAGTTTAGGTAAGGTTTTTTTCATAGAATAAACTTCAAACGCGTTTTTCTCGAAACAACGTTTTCAAAATCTAGCTCCATCGTATCTCTAAAACTAATAAACCGATTCTCTTGAAATTTGAACCACATATTGTAAACATGATTCGCAACAAGATGACCCTCGATGGTTTTAAAATTTTGATTTTTACTCTTTTTTTTTTGCGAAAAACTGCGAATAAAACGCGTTTTTTTTTGCTTTTTTCATTTTACATCTGCCATTTTTTTATTTTTTGATAAAACTTTATATACGAGGGTCATTTTGTAGCTGGTGTCATACTGAATCTAATGGACTTTGATTTTTTTGTTTCAGACAAGCCGTTGCCCAGTTGTGATGGAGCTACCTAGCCCACCTACTTTTCAGGCGTTACGTTAAACTATAGTTTTTGTACTTGAAAATGAATCAAAATGAATTAAAATTTTTTTTTTTCATGTATGTCAAGACTTTATTTATCAAGCCCAACAACTTTTATATTCATATCTTTTATAAAATCCTCAAAAAAAAAACGCGAAAATAGCCTTTTTTTCGTAGCTCCAAACTGGACTGGCCCCTCAAAGGCTCTGATTATTTTGCCTTCAATGACCCTCGGTAGCAAAGTATGACGGGCCACTGATGGCCCATGTGAGGCTTCCAGCCTAGGGCCTTAACAAGGTAGGGAAAATGAAGATGGGCCCGATCAAAGCCCATAAACAATTATAAATATCTTTAACGGGGTAAAAAATAAAGCATCACAGTTCTTCAAGTCTCGCTTCACTCTTCAGCGAATGCCAATATTCTGAACGGGTATATATCACGTGAAAGTGTACTTGCACGCAATGTATACCGGCCAGAACATTGTAATTTCCAAACATAGAGTGTAAGCCGCAATAAAGAAGATTTTGTGATCTCCCTGGTCTTTTCCATAAAAGAGCCTGATTACAATGAATCAGACAAGGCAAGCCTGGCCAGGGCCCAATACAAAGTAGGGAATACCCGGTCGAATTTCTTCACTGGCACGGATAGCTATCGTTACGACAAATCGGGATTATAGTAAAAAAAAAAAGAACACCTCGCAACAAGTATCACGGATGTCCGAGATAAAAAAAAAACCAAAAGATTACGCATACATAAAGTGTTAAAGAGAGATGTTGGATACTCCCTGCGTCGTTCTATATCCTCTCGTGCTTATACACGACGAATCCTCTTTCTCGACGTTTTCCTACGAGAACAACCAGCCACAGTATGTGGACCACGTCGAGTAGAGGATTACGAAGGGATAAACAGCAGTGAAAGCAGGAAGCACGAGGCCAGCTTTTGTTTCCAGAACCGTCTCGCCTCTGACCCCACCCCGTTGCATTCCTGTATTTTCCTCTCAAACTTCCCTCTTCATCCCTCTCCACCACCCGCACCTTATCCTCTCTCTCTCTCTCTCTCTCTCTCTCTCTCTCTCTGCTATTCTCTCTCCCTCATCCTTCATCCATTATCTCACCCCGTCATTGGATCCCAAGCATGTCTAAGCTTTCTATCCACTTTCAGCCTGCTACAAACTGCTACAGTCGTTCCCAATAGCATCGCCCATATTCGAGATGCACTCCGAGTTACATTCAAAGATTGTTTTGCGAAGAACCAAAGCAGTCGTTATCGGCCGAGTGAGCGATTACGCGATTCGACTAGACAAATAAAGATAAGTAAATGAAAAACGGTAATATCCCAGGCGAATCGGATTCCCGAGCAGAAATCTAATCAGGCTGCCTGAGGATCCATCAGGGCCGGATCAGGGATCAATAAGGCGCCCTGATCAGGTACGCCTGATTTGAGGTAGACAGGGGCCTGAGCAGGGATCAATAAGGCGCCCTGATCAGGCACGCCTGATTTGCGCCAGACAAGGGCCTGAGCAGGGATCAATAAGGCGCCCTGATCAGGCACGCCTGATTTGCGCCGGACAGATTGGGACGGTCATCGCCAAAACTGGAACAAAAACTAAACGATCAAGTCAAGTAAAATAAAAACTTGAACTTTAAAAAAATGTTTTCATATTTTTAATAACGTTAGTAAACTTGATAACGTGTAAATGCGATAATAATTTAATAAATGTTGATCTATTTTTAAAGAAAAAATTAATCAAATGATTGAGCCAGATGACACGCATGTCTCAGGCTGGATGAGGCACCTGATCCGGGCTAGATAAGTTGCTTGATCCGAGCCAGCTATAGTGCCTAATCCGAGTCTGGTAAGGTGCCTGATCCGGGCCTGATAAAGCGCCTGATCAGAGCCTGATGAGGTGCCTGATCCGGACCTGAATTTGCAAAAGCGTTACATCCCTGATCAGGGCCGGACTAAATTTGCCTGATCCGGCCCGGATTTGCTATTGTGGCAGCCTGATCCGGTCCGGATTTCACCCTGAACAAATGTCTGCTCGGGTTTGTCACGCGAAGCGATTCAGTGTAGATCAACAAAAGCTTCAATCGAAATGCATGGAATCAACGTATGGTAATCCGGATAGGGATTTTACAAAGTATTGGAAAGGATGTGACGGGGAATGACCGGGTGGATCGATAATGAATTGACCACACTGCAAATCCATGTGTGTTGTTTCAACACAGCTACGAGTGACCTCGTGGTCACTTTTTGCACATTTCCGAGCGTGCATTTTCGGCATTCGCTTCATGCATTTTGTATTACACACTTAAGTTTTATTATTTACATGCAATAGTTGATGTGCTATTTTATTATTTTTCATACACCGCATGCGTGTTGGTTCGTACGAAGATGTGAAAAAATGGCTCGATGAATGATTCGCAGCTAAAGGGGAAGATTTTTGCTGGCGTGGTATTCACAAATTGCCCGAAAGATGGGAAAAATGTGTAGCAAGCGATGGAGCATACTTTGAATAAAGCACTTTTTATCATTCTTCCGAATTTAACGTACTTTTTTAGAAAAAAATCCGCATTTCATACTTGTACACCTGGTATAACCTAAAAATATATATGGACGTTTAATACGTTATTGATGCTTAAATTCCTTTTAAAAAAATTGTTTTTTACCAAGTTCATGTCCGAAAAATACAAGCTAATAATTTACGAGACGTTTGCATTGAACGAGCGTATATTTTCTTTTATTTTCCGTCAAAAGTTTTTGAGCCAGCCGTGAGGAAAGTAATTGATAATGCCAAGGATTGGGAGGGAACCGGGCGGTTCGGAATAAAAACACTTCAACATAAAACATAAATGGAATATTATTTATAATGATCTCTATACTATCTTTAATTAATCTGATTATAACCTTTTTTTGTAACTTTCAGTAATAAAAATTATATTGACAAATACATTCTAGGCCTTGTATAAATAGATTGTAGAGTGTGTATGTGTACGAGCAATGTGTGCTGTACTGGCTACGTAAGGAAGTATTATAAGGACCTGATCAGGAAACATTGTAATGACCTGATCAGGCAGCATTATAAACGCCTGGGTCCGGCAACCGGATAACGGCCTGATCAGGCAGCCAGATAAGGCCCACATGTGACAGAACGTTACACTTTCTATCAGGGCGGTATCGGGTTCCTTTATAAGTACCCTACCAGGGCAGTCAGGCAACCTGAAAGCATCCCGAATCGGACCCTATTGAAATTTCTACGTCGGTTGATTCACAGTGAATTTTCCCCATTTTCCATGCGTTCCTCGATCGTGTAATTCTCCATAACTAAACCTCAATACTTCCTGATGACATTTGTCAAAGATTGGTACTCCTGTGTTCGCCACAAAAAAAAAATGGCGCGCAATTCAAAATGTCAGGTCTTTTCGAGGACACCCTTTATACGAGTGGACCACGCAACGTGTGCACCTCTTTTACGACCAAAATATGCGTTGCACAAAAAAATGTTTTATACAAAATTACATGGTTTATAAGGCTACACTATGTGGTGCATTTATTTTTTTTATAGGTGGAGGCGCTTCGAAGATTTGAAGGTCAACTTTATTTTTTCAAATGGAATGCTATATTTTTTATAGCGTAATATGATAGAGTATCGAATTCTGAGTAAAAAAACGTATAGACCTTTATTAGCCCTAGAGTTAATAGCTAACGAGTAATTTCACTTTATTACTTAAAAATTTTCTTCACGTAATATCAAGTTGGAGATTCAAATCTACTACAATTTCTGAATGGCAGTGTTTACATCACAGTGTTTATCAATATGAACACATTTACCACATCACACACACTTATCATGATTCACAATCTTCTCAATGATTGTAATCCAGTATTAAAGTATCCTTCGGTGATTGTGCGTGATTATATCAGAAAGATAAAAGTGAAAATGAATGAATGAATCTCCAACTTGATATTACGTGAAGAAAATTTTAAAGTAATAAAGTGAAATTACTCGTTAGCTATCAACTCTAGGGCTAACAAAGGTCTATACTTTTTTACCACAGAATTCGATACTCTATCATATTACGCTATAGAAAAATATAGCATTCCATTTGAAAAAATAAAGTTGACCTTCAAATCTTCGAAGCGCATCCACCTATAAAAAAAATAAATGCACCACATAGTGTAGCCTTATAAACCATGTAACTTTTGTATAAAACATTTTTTTGTGCAACGCATATTTTGGTCGTAAAAGAGGTGCACACGTTGCGTGGTCCACCCTGTATATATTTGTAGATGGATAAGTGTATAAAAGAGAGGATCGCGCGTATTGGTGGTTGAGCACGACATTCTAGAGGTAAATTAAGAGTTGGTTGCGAATTAATTTTCGGCAATGTACTTTTCTTGACTTTCCCCATTCCCCGATTCGGCATGTTTTTCTCTTTGAGCACGGTATCAGAATGTTTCAAAAGCGCATATCCATCCGGAATTCGAGGTAACCATCGCTCGACTAAATTCCTCGTCGTATTCACAGATGTATGGATTTCACCGTCAGAGAACTTGCTATTCGACTCACAGAGACGCGCTTTCAGAAAATCGAGGCACGCTTGTATCGTTCGAACGTTAAAAGGTATGCATAATTACGTTCCTCCTACACCATACATACATGCGCGCACATATTTTCTATACATGTATACCATTAGTCGGAAAAGTTGCAGCTTACATTGTCAGAAGAAAAATACGTCTGAAGAAAAAGAATGGAAGAATACATCATAATGT
>OZ010711.1:5028384-5058307 GCA_963932345.1 Ophion ventricosus | reverse complement strand
GCTAGAAACGTGTACGTCTATCATACTCCTCCGCTGTGCATTCGTCTACACAAAGAGGAATGCACAGCGGTGGGAGCAGATGGAGATTAATATCCCTCACGACACTTTGCCTTTATTAACCGTCGGAAGATGAATTAATGATTGATATTCATTTATTCTATTTAGCGAAGAGTTGCAAAAGGCGCCCGAGTAATATTCTCTCGGTTGAGCAACGCTTTAATCCCTTCTCTCCTCGTCCACTTCTTTCTCCGCTTTCTTTTTTTTCACGGATATAAAGCTTTTTTGTGCCGTCTTTTCTCTTACGTTCCAAGAGGCAAGCGCGAGTTTTTTTTCTTTTCTTCCGCAACTCGCCTCTACGCGGGTGTGCAATAGGTGTGGATTGTGCACAGGAACACAAATGGAAATAGAGGGCGCTTCTCGGTCGGTTTAAGGAGAGCTCGAGGCATCGATCAACCCAGTGTGCTCTCAAGGGAGACCAAGAAATAGGGGAGGTTTTGTTACAAAACACTGTTCATCGCTCTGCGTGGGTAACTTTAACTGTATGGAGTATGAGATAGGTCATGGTAGCAAGGCCTCATAACACCAAGGGGAGTTGAGACCACCGAGACGCGCCGATCTTCAAACTAAATCCACGTCTGGCCTGGTGGCCAGTATTTTTCAACACGTTCACGTTGCCCAGTGTGAATTAGAGGCTCTTGCGAGGACCAAATTTGATAGTTGGAAGGCAAGAATGTAAACAGAGCGATTAGCTGACGCTATTCGGTTATCGACGTGTTGCGGAGTCGTGCCCGAGCAGAAATCTAATCAGGCTGCCCGAGGATCCATCAGGGCCGGATCAGGGATCAATAAGGCGCCCTGATCAAGTACGCCTGATTTGAGCCAGACAGGGGCCTGAGCAGGGATCAATAAGGCGCCCTGATCAGGCACGCCTGATTTCCGCCAGACAGGGGCCTGAGCAGGGATCAATAAGGCGCCCTGATCAGGCACGCCTGATTTGCGCCGGATAGAAGCCTTATCAGGTATCAATAAGGCGCCCTCAACAGGCACGCATGATTTGCGCCGGACAGGGGCCTGAGCAGGGATCAATAAGGCGCCCTGATCAGGCACGCCTGATTTGCGCCGTATAGAAGCCTCATCAGGTATCAATAAGGCGCCCTGATCAGGCACGCATGATTTGCGCCGGACAGATTGGGCCGGAAAGATTGGGACGGTCATCGCCAAAACCGGAACAAAAACTAAACGATCAAGTCAAGTAAAATAAAAACTCAAACTTTAAAAAAATGTTTTCATATGTTTCATATTTTTAATAACGTTAGTAAACTTGATAACGTGTAACTGCGATAATAATTTAATAAATGTTGATCTATTTTTGAACAAAAAATTAATCAAATGATTGAGCCAGATGACACGCATGTCTCAGGCTGGATGAGGCACCTGATCTGGGCCAGATAAGTTGCTTGATCCGAGCCAGATATAGTGCCTAATCCGAGCCTGGTAAGGTGCCTGATCCGGGCCTGATAAAGCGCCTGATCAGAGCCAGATAAGGTGCCTGATCCGGACCTGAATTTGCAAAAGCGTTACATCCCTGATCAGGGCCGGACTAAATTTGCCTGATCCGGCCCGGATTTGCTATTGTGGCAGCTTGATCCGGTCCGGATTTCACCCTGAACAAATTTCTGCTCGGGTGGTTCTAACATTATCGAATCTTCGTTGTGTCATTAGAAAGTATAAAGTATTGTAACATTATATCAGTGATTGGTTATCCTGAAAATACTTGGTGTATGGCGAAAAAATATAATTGCAAGCGAGGAGTGTAGTCATGATAGAGTACTGAGGTTTGCGAGAGAAACTATAAACAGAATTTCATCAACCCGTGCGGAAAATTGGCGTGTATATAATAGAGTTGTTAAAAAAATGTTCGTTTTTTTAGAATTGATGTTTTTTTTAGAATTTAAAAGTGTAACCAACAAGGGTTAATAAAGTAAGAGAAAATTACGATGGGCCCGATCGAAGCCTGAAATCAATTTCCACACGGAAGGTTCAAGCTCGGATGATGAGGAATCATATGCAATTTGTGATGGTGAATTTTTAATAGCTATGAAAATACTTGTAAGATTTGAAACGAAAAACGTGGAGCGTATTAACCGCTGGATAAATTACTGTAATTGAAGTAAAGAGGCAGATCTGTATAGACGGTTTCCAGATTGGAAAACCTCCGCGCCGCTCTTCCATTGGGAAATAGCATGAGAAGTTCGAAAAGGCTACCTATCTCGTGATAGAGTTCATCGAAACTGTACTAATGGTTAGTAAGATGATATGTCTACCATTGTTGTGTTAGGTATAATACACAATGATCCTCACCCGAGTCTTAGACGGGTTGAAGTGTCGTTTGGCGTTCCCCGACCAAAGGCGAGTCCAATTATGCAGGCTACTCTATACCATACATATTATATCAGGCCTGTGGTCTCAGTGAAGTGGACAAGGAACATGGAGCTGAATTTTGCTGGTAGATGATGTACTATATTAGCAACCAGCCTAATTTTTTAGAAATTAGGTCCTCTTTAGCGATTCAAGCAGCCTTTGGGTACGTGAAGTCCTGGTGTTTTTAATAGGTGGGCGCAACCAGCTGCAAGTATTTGGAATTTCTCCGGATAGAATGGACTGGAAGACTTCGACTTACATCCCAGGAATAGTATGAGGGTCCAGCACGATGATGTACCACCGCATTCTATCGTGGACATCAGAACCCACCTAAACTGAATATTTCCAAACCAGTGGATTTTACGAGACGGACCACATGCGTGGTCTTCTACGTCTCCAGATCTCAACTCGTCAGATTTTGTCTCGTGGCTAAGAAAAGATCTGGTTTAACGCGAACAGCCATCAATACGAGTAAACATGAATCCGATCGTAAATACCTGCCGAAGCATTCTTCGTAACAGTCATTGTGATGCGATAGGAAATCTTTTAGAGATAAGAGCGCATATGCTTCGAGCGCAATGGCGAAATATTCTAGCAACGGCTGCAAAAAAAAATCAGGTCCTCCGAGTCCTTACAGAGAATACAGGGTCTATACCTTTTATTTCGCACTTTTTTTCGAGGCGCCTGCGGAGATTTGCTGCCAACGGCTTATTTATCAATATTTTGCAATGAAAATTTAGGAAAATATCCCGAGTAGAAATCTTGCTCCGGCTACAATAAAGGCCTGACCAGGCATCCTGATTTCTTTTTCCGGCCTTGATGAGGATTCTTGATCAAGCCCTGATCATTTTTGTGACACTTTCCCTGATTTCGGCCTGATCAGGGTAAAAAATCAAGGTCTGATCAGAGCTTGATTTAGCAAGGCTTGATCAAAATAAAAAATCATGGCCTAGTCAGTATGATGTAATGGAGCCCTGTTTAGGATATCCTAATTATTCCTGAAATAAAAAATACCACGCATATTTAAAAGAGAAAAAGGCACGAAATTATAATTAACGCTAATAGTTTATTTTTTAAACTGAATATGAATTTTTATTTATCAAATACATTTTTCACGTAGATGCATGTAGAGAATAAATAACACTTTCTCTTAGAGATTTGATTGAATATGCACCGATGGCATCACATTCACTGGACTAAACTACGCAGTCAACTTACCATCGTTCGGTAGCCTACTCTGTCCGGCTGCTTGACCATCGCCTGAAGCTAGCCGAATCAGGCAAATTGAAGTAAGCCGTAAGTCCGGTTGCTTGACCAGCGCCTGCATCTGGCCGGATCAGGCAACTGGAGGAAAACGTACATCCAGTTGCCTGACTATCGCCAGACACCAGCCGGATCAGGGAAATTAAGGCATGACTTAAATAAGGCCTCCCTACTACTACTTGATCAGGTCCGGATAAAATATCAGGCCAGCCTGACAATATTTCTACTCGGGATAGTTCAGATGTTGTATTATTATATGGAAATTAATTAAATAAACCAGCATTACCTGTATCGTCTGAAAAAATTCTTGAAAATATGCTTTTTTTCACCGAATTAACCTTACCCCGCCCTTAAAGGGTTTCGGGACAAGTGGTGAAGTGTTACCATTCGATTGAAATTTATACAGTAAATTCTTTCTCATAAACTGAATGCACCTTCCAACTTTTAAATCGATCGTCTACACCGTCCCTATAAAATTTGCAATTAAACAAAAAACCCTTTTTAACATAAGGAGATATTTTAACTGCCTACGCTCATCGCGAATGGCAGTTTTACGGAATAGTGTGAACATTTTTTTTTTAACGTTTTGAAAAACTGTCAATTCACTCAGTGCATTACGACAAAATCGTCATCAGTGTCATAATGTTAAATGCTCTATGTTAAAAAGTGTTTCTTCTGTTGTAAATTTTATAGAAACGTTGTAGACGATCGTTTTAAAATTTGAAGGGTACATTCAGTATATGACAGAGAATATAATGTATAAATTTGAATCAAATGGTACCATTGCGTTAAGTGTCCCGAAACTCCTTAAAAGAGCTTATATCGAATATTTCAACGACTATAAACTACGCAAAGCATCGAAAATTAAGGGGGGGGGAGAAACTACTTCTCTCTTGCGGCAATATTTTTTCTCCAGCCGCTTGCGGTCGTTCGTTCTTGTATATTTTCGTATACAGAGGAATGAAGGAGTAACGAGCAAAAACGATTTTCTCGGCTCAAGTAGTCCGACCTGAGCACGACCAGACAACGGCGTGCATTGTATTGCGCTAGAGCTCTCTGACATCGACTTCGTGGGGAAGACCTACGATATTATGCGAGACTGGAGCTGGCTTCCGGAATCTCTGTACATACATAAGAGTGATACGGGGCACATCACAGGGGAAGATATATATACAGGGTGGACCACGCAACGTGTGCACCTCTTTTACGACCAAAATATGCGTTGCACAAAAAAATGTTTTATACGAAAGTTACATGGTTTATAAGGCTACACTATGTGGTGCATTTATTTTTTTTATAGGTGGAGGCGCTTCGAAGATTTGAAGGTCAACTTTATTTTTTCAAATGGAATGCTATATTTTTTATAGCGTAATATGATAGAGTATCGAATTCTGAGTAAAAAACGTATAGACCTTTATTAGCCCTAGAGTTAAAGCCGGATCCTGAATTAGAAGGTCAAAAAAATCGATTTTTTTTTATTGTTTAAATCTATTCCTGATGTATCTAAGAATGTCTAGACAAAGTTTTATAGCCCAATTCGAAATATTTCCAAAGATACAGCACTGAACGTAGTGGAGTGTCGAGCAGGTATACGGGCGCTCGGGCAGTTAGGGCGCGCGCTCCCTTCCCTCGGGAGCCCGTTTTGTCGAGTTTTCGTTTTTACGATTTTTCTAATTTGGCGTATCTGATTACAAAAAAACTAGAAGTCCAATCGAAACAAACCAAAGCTTGTTCGCTTCAGTATCGTTTTCTTTTCTATTTGAACTAAAAACATTGTCGAAAAAAAAATTCTTAACAATTTTTTTAGCAAGTTGAAATAATTTTTTTTTTCACAAAAAGCACATTTTCTACTTCAAATCCGAAAAAACATTCAAATTTCAAAAAAAATTTCGTTTTTTTTAGTTCATATAGAAGAAAAATATGTCACAATTAAAATGGTTTTTGGTTTTTTTGTTTCAGATGAAAATTACGAGCTCCATTTGTCACGCCGCATGGAAACAGCAGTGGCACGAATGTGCATAAAAATCGGTGGCCTGTTGATATTTTTCTTTAAAAAAAATTGTTTTCTTATGTTCAGACATGTAATAAAATAATCTGAAAATTTCGATAAACTTGCTTTTTTTTTTACCCGAAAAAAATTCCTCAAAATATCGATTTTTCGAACCGGCTAATTCAGGATCCCGCCTTAACAGCTAACGAGTAATTTCACTTTATTACTTTAAAATTTTCTTCACGTAATATCAAGTTGGAGATTCATTCGTTCATTTTCACTTTTATCTTTCCGATAATAATTACGCACAATCACCGAAGGATACTTTAATACTGGATTACAATCGTTGAGAAGATTGTGAATCATGATAAGTGTGTGTGTGATGTGGTAAATGTGTTCATATTGATAAACACTGTGATGTAAACACTGCCATTCAGAAATTTGTAGTAGATTTGAATCTCCAATTTGATATTACGTGAAGAAAATTTTAAAGTAATAAAGTGAAATTACTCGTTAGCTATTAACTCTAGGGCTAATAAAGGTCTATACGTTTTTTACTCAGAATTCGATACTCTATAATATTACGCTATAAAAAATATAGCATTCCATTTGAAAAAATAAAGTTGACCTTCAAATCTTCGAAGCGCCTCCACCTATAAAAAAAATAAATACACCACACAGTGTAGCCTTATAAACCATGTAACTTTTGTATAAAACATTTTTTTGTGCAACGCATATTTTGGTCGTAAAAGAGGTGCACACCTTGCGTGGTCCACCCTGTATATATAGAGACTGAGAGAGAGAGAGAGAGAGAGAGAGAGAGAGAGAGGCAAAGAGCGACCTGGCGAGTGAGAGAGAAATGGATAGTTTGCAGGCTTAGGAATTACGAGGCGAGAATTGAGAACGCCGAAGAAAATATTCCATCCGTTTATTTTTCTTTTCTTTTTTTTTTTTCTTTACCTCCCCGTCTTTCGTTTATCGACCGACTCTTCCAAATTCGATTATTTTCGACACGTGATTTAATATATCATCACAAAAATCTCTCGATTGCCGTTCTCTTCGAGGGGGAAAAAAAAAAAAAAAAATTATTCAATTACACGTAAATTGGCACTTTACTTGTGAGCGTCTCTTTGAAAAAAGATATCAAAAGAATTATCTGGCTGTGCGGTTTAAATTTTCGCGCACGTGATTATAAATGCATTAACGCCGCGTGCAAAAGCACTCTCGGGGACTCCATACGTGTACGATGCACTTTTATGTACGTGTACGTGTATGTGTGTGGGCGGGGGGGGGGGAGGTCGGAAAATGTGCGTGTATGTGTTGACACACTTCATATCTTTGGGAGAATGTGGTATGTGCATTGTAAAATGATGCTTTCATACAACTACATGAGTGGGTTCTTCTCATCAGACTCTTGGCAAACTGCGTTACAGGGATAAGCCAGCGTATGAGAAATATCGTATTATAGGAATATAGGGAAAATGTTGCCAAAGAAAATTCATTATGACGTGGGATGTAGTTAGAGGCCTTTTTCGTGCTGAATTTTCTCCCCGTCATATATTCTATTGGGAGTGAAAAATAAGTCTCCGCCGTTATTTTTTATCAAAAATTGGGCATTTGTTGTGAAAGAACGGTACTTTATGTTTTATTCAAAGTATTGTCCATCGATAGCCACTACTTTTTGCCATCTTTCTGGCGGCATATGGATACCGCGTGGGAAGAACGCTTCATCTTTTGAGGCTATCCACAAATCGACCCAATTTTCGGTATCCCGAGCAGAAATTTGTTCAGGGTGAAATCCGGACCGGATCAGGCTGCCACAATAGCAAATCCGGGCCGGATCAGGCAAATTTAGTCCGGCCCTGATCAGGGATGTAACGCTTTTGCAAATTCAGGTCCGGATCAGGCACCTTATCAGGCTCTGATCAGGCGCTTTATCAGGCCCGGATCAGGCACCTTATTACCAGGCTCGGATTAGGCACTATATCTGGCTCGGATCAAGGAACTTATCTGGCCCGGATCAGGTGCCTCATCCAGCCTGAGACATGCGTGTCATCTGGCTCAATCATTTGATTAATTTTTTGTTTAAAAATAGATCAACATTTATTAAATTATTATCGCAGTTACACGTTATCAAGTTTACTAATGTTATTAAAAATATGAAACATATGAAAACATTTATTTAAAGTTTAAGTTTTTATTTTACTTGACTTGATCGTTTAGTTTTTGTTCCGGTTTTGGCGATGACCGTCCCAATCTTTCCGGCCCAATCTGTCCGGCGCAAATCATGCGTGCCTGATCAGGGCGCCTTATTGATACCTGATAAGGCTTCTATCCGGGGCAAATCAGGCGTCCCTGATCAGGGCGCCTTATTGATCCCTGCTCAGGCCCCTGTCTGGCGCAAATCAGGCGTGCCTGATCAGGGCGCCTTATTGATCCCTGCTCAGGCCCCTGTCCGGCGCAAGTCATGCGTGCCTGATCAGGGCGCCTTATTGATACCTGATAAGGCTTCTATCCGGTGCAAATCAGGCGTGCCTGATCAGGGCGCCTTGTTGATCCCTGATCAGGCCCCTGTCTGGCGCAAATCAGGCGTGCCTGATCAGGGCGCCTTATTGATCCCTGCTCAGGCCCCTGTCTGGCTCAAATCAGGCGTACCTGATCAGGGCGCCTTATTGATGCCTGATCCGGCCCTGATGGATCCTCAGGCAGCCTGATTAGATTTCTGCTCGGGATCTTCATATGATGTGAAGTGCTGGTCAGACAGGCCGTGCTTCGTCGATCGAAATGAATGATAGAGGGAGCAATGTCTGGTGAATACGGTGGGTGGGGTAAAACTTCCCAATTGAGTGCTTCCAAGTAGGTTTTGACCGGCGCCGCCAACACGTGGACGAGCATTATCATGCAGGAGAATGACTTTGTCGTGTCTGGAGTAGTAGTGGGCGCGTTTTTCCTTGAGTACTCGGCTCAATCTCATCAATTGTGTTCGGTAGAGTGCCCCGGTAATGGTTTCGTTCGCTTTGAGCAACTCGTAATACACGATACCAAGCTGATCCCACCAAATACACAACATGAGTTTTTTTTCCACGAATATTCGGCTTGGCTGTCGATGTTGAAGCATGGCCAAGGTGGTCCCCATGATTTCCTCTTCTTTGGGCTATCGTAGTGGATCCATTTTTCATCACCAGCGACTATACGATGCAAAAAAGCCTTTCGCTTATGCCTGTCAAGCAGCATTTCACATGTGCAAAATCGGCGTTCAACGTTTCTCGGCTTCAGTTCATATGGAACCCAATTTCCTTGCTTTTCAATCATTGCCAACGATTTTAAACGATGTAAAATTGCTTGTTGAGTCACTCCTAATGTAAGTTCAAGTTCTTCTTGCGTTTGGCACGAATCTCCCTTCAATAATGCTTCCAATTCCATGTCTTCGTACACTTTCGGCCTTCCGCTACGTTCTTTGTCTTCGACATCAAACTCACCGTTCTTAAACTTTTGAAACCACTCGCGACAACTTCTCTCACTTAAAGCAGCCTCACCATCCCGAGCAGAAATCTAATCAGGCTGCCTGAGGATCCATCAGGGCCGGATCAGGGATCAATAAGGCGCCCTGAACAGGTACGCCTGATTTGAGCCAGACAGGGGCCTGAGCAGGGATCAATAAGGCGCCCTGATCAGGCACGCCTGATTTGCCCCAGACAGGGGCCTGAGCAGGGATCAATAAGGCGCCCTGATCAGGCACGCCTGATTTGCGCCGGATAGAAGCCTTATCAGGTATCAATAAGGCGCCCTGATCAGGCACGCATGATTTGCGCCGGACAGGGGCCTGAGCAGGGATCAATAAGGCGCCCTGATCAGGCACGCCTGATTTGCGCCGTATAGAAGCCTCATCAGGTATCAATAAGGCGCCCTGATCAGGCACGCATGATTTGCGCCGGACAGATTGGGACGGTCATCGCCAAAACCGGAACAAAAACTAAACGATCAAGTCAAGTAAAATAAAAACTTAAACTTTAAAAAAATGTTTTCATATGTTTCATATTTTCAATAACGTTAGTAAACTTGATAGAGTGTAACTGCGATAATAATTTAATAAATGTTGATCTATTTTTAAACAAAAAATTAATCAAATGATTGAGCCAGATGACACGCATGTCTCAGGCTGGATGAGGCACCTGATCCGGGCCAGATAAGTTACTTGATCCGAGCCAGATATAGTGCCTAATCCGAGCCTGGTAAGGTGCCTGATCCGGGCCTGATAAAGCGCCTGATCAGAGCCCGATAAGGTGCCTGATCCGGACCTGAATTTGCAAAAGCGTTACATCCCTGATCAGGGTCGGACTAAATTTGCCTGATCCGGCCCGGATTTGCTATTGTGGCAGCCTGATCCGGTCCGGATTTCACCCTGAACAAATTTCTGCTCGGGATATGCTTCTACGAGCAATCGATGCGCCTCAGCTGCAGATTTCTTCAAATTAAGGGACCAGTCCACTTTGAAAATATCAAAAAAATCGATTTCTTTTTTACTGTTTTCGAAAGTACATACATTCAGAAATATTGTGTCAACATTTTATGAAAATCCGAGCTCTCTAAGTATTTTTTTTTTTACCTAAACGTCAGGACCTCGTTTCGTCTACCTGAGTGTATAGCGCGCTCGGACGACCCATCGGCCTTTTAATCCTCTTTCCCCGCTATTGTTCATTAAAGCAAGCAAGACTTGAAGAAATCGACGATGATGAGCAATCAGAAGGGATTTTGTACGGTGCAAGAATTGCCGATTGAGTTTAGGTAAGAGTTTTTCATAGTATTAACTTCAAACGCGTTTTTCTCGAAACAACGTTTTCAAAATCTAGCTCCATCGTATCTCTAAATCTAATAAACCGATTCTCTTGAAATTTGAACCACATATTGTAAACATGATTCGCAACAAGATGACCCTCGATGGTTTTAAAATTTTAATTTTTACTCGTTTTCTTTCGAAAAACTGCGAAAAAACGCGTTTTTTTTTACTTTTTTCGTTTTTCATCTGCCATTTTTTTATTTTTTGATAAAACTTTATATCCGAGGGTCATTTTGTAGCTGGTGTCATACAGAATCTAATGGACTTTGATTTTTTTGTTTCAGACAAGCCGTTGCCGAGTTGCGATGGAGCTACCTACCTATTTTTGAGGCGTTACTATAGTTTTTGTACTTAAAAATGAATAAAAATGAATTAAATTTTTTTTAAAATGTATTTCAAGACTTTATTTATCAAGCCCAACAACTTTTATATTCAAATCTTTTATAAAATCCTCAAAAAAAAACATCGCGAAAATAGCATTTTTTTCGTAGCTCCAAAGTGGACTGGCCCCTTGAAGAAGTAAATCAAAAGTACCCGCAAATGACGCTTATTCGGCTCAAAACTCGACATTTTCTCGTTTCCCATTTAGATAATTTCGATAAATCGTTTCATCGGTGCATTAATCGGCGAGATTTGAAAAGTATCGATGGACGAATCACTCGAATGGTTATGTCATTCTTGTATGAAGGTCCGATAAAATTTGTTTACCCAATCCAATATGAAGGTGCAGTTGAAAATCTACCGTTCGCGAATATGGAGAAAAAAAAAAAACATCGCAGCTATGGGCAATATGTACCTCGCCAAACGCAAATGCAATTAATATTTTCATAGGATCCACCCCCGCCCCCTCCCCGCCACTGCCCGAAGGATAAACTCACTTCACCGCTCTGTGTCGTTGAACATTTTTATCATAAAGGATTGAATAAAAAAAATTCTCGTATGTTACACACTTCCACTCATTGCCGGCATATTACAAAGACTCACGCTTCACATTTTTCCACTTGAAACAGAGCGAAATTCACGTCTCGATGAATTTCAAACATAATTTTAAAAGTCCACTGAACAATCGTTCACAGTGCGGAGCGCGTTTCATAAAAAAAACTTTTCTTTTCCGGAGGCTTTAATATTTTTAATATTATTGTAGAAATTTCAACGACGTCAGGGAGCTTTGACATTTGAAAATTAAGGAAAAAGTCTTCACAGCTTTTATACGAATATTAAAAACTGATTGATATTAATATTAATTAACGTTATTAAATATGAAAATTTATTTTTTAAATTTTAATTTAATTTTAAGGGACAACACCACTGTGACGGCTGCAAAAAATCGATTTTTTGAAAACCATCTAGAAAAATCTAAAATACATTTAAGATTAAAATGCCGTTGGACCCAGGTCGAAAAAATAATTATTTTCGGAGATATTGAATATTTTGTGGAGCGGTGCAGCGCTCCGTGACGCTCGGGGTCCCGCGCAGCCGCCTCTTCCTGAGGAAGTATTGGAGGCAATTACGCCAGTCTTCGAAAATTTGAGCAGAGACGATTTGCTGCAGCGTTGTTTGGGCGGCTTCACGCAAAACAACAACGAAAGCTACAACAAATCAGTTTGGGCAATAGCCCCCAAGTGTCAGTCCGGGAGCAAAAAAATCGTCGATATTGCAGCTGATATCGCGGTATTATTATTCAATGATGGCCTGAGAAGCCTCATGAAAGTTTTGGAGACGTTGGGGATAACTATCGGCCCAAATTGTTTCAATTTTTGCGTTGAAACCGACGCAGCGCGGATCGAGCCGGCGGAGCGCTCGCTCACAGACGCTGCAAAAGAGGCAAGAAGAGCCTCTACAAGTTCGAGAAAAGATGCTAGGGACAATCATTTGCTTCTTGAAGGTTAGCTATATGGTGCCGGCATCGCTGATTAAAGGTAAACATTTTTTTTCCAATTTATCGCATAAATTAACAAACCTAAAACTTTGAACGCGTTTTTCTCAAAACCACTTTTTTGAGTGCGGCACGCAGCAGAACTCGAGCAATTTTCATCCGATCGACTTCAAATTTGGACTGCATCAATAAAACTAGATTATCTAAAGAAGTACATAGGTTTTTTTCGATATCTCAATAATAAAAAAAGTTATAGCCCATTTTCGACGAGAAATTTTGCTCGAAAATCGTCCTTTAATTTCAAAAGCGTGCCTATTTTTTAAAAATCAATATTTTTTCAAATCCCTATGTACTTCTCTTCAAAATATCATATTATTAACGAAAACACTCGGTATTTTTTTTCAGATCGACTTTGAAGAGAGTTCTGCTGCGTGCCGCGAACCACTGCAGAGGCAACAGTACCTGACGCGGGAGCTTCCCCAGCGTCACCATGGGGCGTGAAAAATTTGAAATTTTTTTTTTATGTATCTTCAATAAGCAATGAACAAAACAAAAAAAAAATTTTCGAATATCTCTTTTTTTTCCCACAAAAAAAATTCTTGAAAAATGGCAAAAAAACAGGGGGTCACAGTGGTGTGATGCCTTAATTTAATTGAATTAAATAAATATTACATTTATTAATTACTATTATAAAATATTACATTAATATAAGATACTCGTTGAAAATTTGCCATTAAAAGCAAATTACAAAAGGGTTAAAAAGTTTCGGATATCTCTTCTGAATGCGGTTGCATTTTAGTTCCTGCGGAGACTTTTTATTTCAAACTCTCGGAGATTATCCCCCTTGACTGATCTCCAGGTGCCTTCAAGTTTCCAACCCTGAAGAAAAGACCTTTTGACCGGGGGCGGAACATCTTCAAGATTAAAATTCATCAATGAAACTTTCTCGAAAACTTGTGAATTATCAAATATTGAAAGAATTTTTCGAGCCCTCGCACGGAAGGCACCAAGGACTAGACACGCTGCCGGATTAAAATTCTAATGAAGTAAGAAATCTGGTTTAAAAGTTAAGCAAGGGTAAAAAAAATTTCTCACGTACGTGAACGGTGGAGCAAAAAATATCGATACACTTATTGGTACACCCTTCCTTCCTCGATTCAAGACCAAAGGGACTTACATTCGTTCGAAAAGGAAAAAGAAGAAAAAACAAAATAGTCGAGAGGGTCTATTTATCCAGTGCAGGCTGCGAAGTAGAACATAATTAAAAGGTCGTCACTGCGTCGAGAGGTAATTTAAAGCCCGTGAAAATTGCAAGAAGCCCGCAGGCTAATGGCGAAGCACGTTTTATACGTGTGTAACTATATGTCCCTTTTGTACTATGAAGAGAAATTACACGGTAGAACTTTTTATATATCTATACATGTGCATCAAGCTTTTTCAACGGTTATCCTTTGTATCTTGAATGCACATGTTGCAGCATCCCCCCCCCCCCCCCCCTTGCGTCTGTCCCACGGACAATATCATGGACGAGAATACACGTGTAAATGTGTGATTCATACTCAATCCTTTGACCAGCGAAGTGGCGTTGAAATTTTCATCGTGTTCACCTTTTTTTTTCACCCCTTCGCATTGAGCCACTTTTCGGTTCGGTTGGAGGCATTTTTTTTTCGTCACTTTTTCTTATCATAGTATTTTAAATGTTGGGAACAGTCGAAAGATTGAATTCAGAGCGCTGAAAGGTGATGAATGAATGTGTGCTCAATGAGGTTGGAAGGAATTGAAACTTTAATGTTTTCAAGATAAAAGTTAAATTTGCAAAAATAATGATAAAAAGGCAATAGATGTAGAAAGTGAAGACCCGACTAGAAATTTTGATCAGGCAGCCGGAAGTCTGATCCGGCCGCTGTCATGCTCCAGCCTGGAATGCCTGATCGGTGCCGGATGCCGACCGGATCGACGAAACCGTAGTACGGGATTAAAAAGGTTACCTTACTGCAGCCTGATCAGGGTGCATTTTTACTCCTGTAAATCAGGCAACACGGATATGGCCCTACTAGGGCTTGACCTAATAAGGCTCTATTGGAGCTTGCCTTACAACTGCCTCAGCATTCCATCAACGCGCGTAACCTCCTATATCCTACGTCGAAATTTCCATTCAGCAGCATATCTTTTGAAGTTTTGACGTTTTTGAAAGGTGCTGTGGACTGTGACGAAAAAAAAAACATTATGTAACTAGGATGCGTGTTAGAAGATTCCGCTGTATTTCGAAATGTCAAAACACAGTGCAAAATCTGTCATCGTCGTGTGAACGAGTTATGTATAACCGAAAAATATATATGGACGTTTAATACGTTATTAATGATTAAATTCCTTTAAGGGGCTATACCAGTGTGACACTTTCAAAAAATCGATTTTTTTTTTTGCCGTTTTCGACAGTTTATACTTTCAAGAATATCCTGTAAAAATCATTTTATCTTGCAAAAATTGATAGTTAAATAAAGATTTAAATAAGATTTAACGTTTAAAGAAACGCGTTTTTCTCGAAATGAGATTTTTCAAATTTGCTGACATTTTAACTCGAAGAGCAATTATCCGATTGACTTGAAATTTGAACCGAGTACTCTTGAATGTATTTACTCTACAATGACGTAGCATATTATTGATTGGATGAAAATTGACGATTTGGCATTGAAAAAAAAACGACCATTTTATAGGCAAGAAAACAGACTTTTTTTCATTACTACGCCATTTTGTTAGATTTTGATATTTTTCGAAAATCCTACGTCATTGTACAGGAAATACCTTCCAGCTTAACGAAATTTTTTCCTTTTTCGGTTTCAGCTACTCAATCGGCCTAAATCATGTCAGCAGTGGAGGAACTTTTTTTTTTGGCGCCTCCGAAGGCAGCGCATAAGTCGCTTGGATCTCAATATTTTTCTATGAAAAAAATTATATAATATAGGTCAAATGTAGCCAAATATATTCTTAATTTTCCGAAACATTTAATTGAGTACTTTTCTTCCAAAAAATGCCCAAAAGTCAGCCAAATTTTCAGCGTTCACACTGGTGTAGTCCCTTAAAAGAAAAATTGTTTTTCACCAAGATCATGTCCGAAAAATACGAACTAATAATTTACGAGACGTTTTTAATTAAACGAGCGTATATTTTCCTCGATTTACCGTCAAAAGATTTTGAGCAAGCCGTGAGAAAAGTAATTGATAATGCCAAGGATTGGGAGGGAACCGGGCGCTTCGGAATAAAAACACTTCAACATAAAACATAAATGGAACATTATTCATAATGATCTCTATGCTATCTTTAATTAATCTGATTATAACCTTTTTTTGTAACTTACCGTAATAAAAATTATATTGACAAATACATTCTAGGCCTTGTATAAATACAGGGTGTCCAATAGGAAGTTGCTGAAACTAATCGGCTGTCATTTCAAAACACGTGCACAGAATCAGAAAAGCCAAATTGCTTTAAATAGAGGAAACTCTGCAGTTCTAAACGCACATAAATAAAACCCAGTCAAATATTTTTTATGTCATTTTATTACATCTTATAAAAATAACGAAAAAGTACAGTGATTAATGATAGATATTTTCGAAGTGCGAACCGTTAGATTGTGCATAAAAATCAATTCTCTTTTGAAAACTGTGAAAAACTGTGTCCAACATATCGTTCGTAATGCCGCGAACCACTTCCTGGATGGCCGCGATCAGTTCTTCTACTGTGCTGGGGTTTTTAGCGTAACAATGATCTTTAATGTAACCCCACAAGAAAAAATCACAAGGGTTCAGGCCCGGTGAGTACGGAGGCCATTCTAGTCCGCCTTGAGCAAATTTAGGGTACCCCAGACCGATTACTCGAGTCCCATATACGCGATGAATAGCTTCAAACACCTCATGAGTCCGGTGCGGCGTCGCTCCATCTTGCATGAAGTAAACATTTTTAAACAGTCCCCTCTTTTTTGCATAAGGGAAGAATTTCGTTTCCAAAAGCTGTTTGTAACTCTCTCCTGTTACCGTAGATTCCAAGAATTGCAAATAAATTCCTTTTACTGAAATCGCTGCCCATGCCGTTACTTTCTGTGGATGAAGGGACTTCGCTAGCGATATGTTGGGATTTTCCGTTCCCCAAAACCGGTAATTTTGCTTGTTTACGTACCCATTCATCCAAAAATGTGCTTCATCGGAATAAATAATCATTTTCTCATTAAGTTCTTCGGCTTCAAACATTCCCGTAATAGTGTTACAAAATTCGATGCGTTTCGTCATGGCATGTTCAGTTAACAATTGATGAGTGCTTATTTTATACGGATGAAACTTTAAAAAATATTTCAAAATGTTGTGTAATGATGATTTGGTTATTTTTAATGCTTGAGCAGCTTTCCGAATCGAATCATTTGGATTTTGTTTGAAATAATTCTCAACTTCGTTGATCTTCTCTGGTGTAGTCACCGTTACAGATGGACCTGGCAACTCGTGTCTACGGTCCTGGAGTGTACCATACTCCACGAAGTTATCGATTATCCTACAAAAATTAACGTAAAATTACTTCAATGCAGTTTAATTGAATTGAAACACAAGTTGTGTGATAGATGAATATGAATAAATATTAAATTCTTACCTTTTCAGAGTGTTTTCGCTGGCAACTCTATGAGTTCCAAACTTAGTACGAAACCCTCTATACGCATTACTATAAATTTTTCCCCTCGAGAAGAAGCACTCAATAAGATATACTTTTTCTTCCGTGGTGAGCTCACTCATTTTGACGCGCGCGTACTTGCTTCAACCACGGCTGGAATAAAACTGCGGGGCCTCAGGTATGCGCCTTGGAAAAAGGGACCCCTATTGAATTCATGGAGGGAAGAGACACTTATTTAGTTTTAGCAACTTCCTATTGGACACCCTGTATATTGTGGAGTGTGTGTGTGTACGAGCATGTGTGTGTAATGGCTACGTAAGGAAGTATTGTAAGGACCTGATCAGGCATCATTATAATGACTTGATCAGGCAGCATTATAAACGCCTGGTCAGGCAACCGGATAAAGGCCTGATCAGGCAGCCCGATAAGGCCCATTTGTGACGGAACGTTACACTTTCTATCAGGGCGCTATCGGGTTCCTTTATAAGTGCCTTACCAAGGCAGTCAGTCAACCTGAAAGTGTCCCGAACCCTATTGAAATTTCTACATGGGAGGTAGACTTATGAATAAATAATAATTTTAATGGAGCGTCTATGAAAAATAGAATTTTTATACAGGACGTGTTTGGAAAATGGAAAATTCAGTCGACTTACTTTAGCAATTCGAATAATAATAATAATAACAATAATAATAATAATAATAACAGAATCGCTCTCGTTTACATTTGACTGAAAAAGTTTCCTCTGTGAAAAAGTCAAAATTAAAAACTCCACTCGCTCATAAAAGACTCTTTACAGGCGACTTAATATCATAAAGCGTAAGTACACAAGTTTCTTATCTCTCTTTTTCATTGTTCACTTCACAAGTACAGCGACAATGTTGGGAGAAAATCTTATGGTCGTTAAGAATTTTAATATTGAATTCTCCTGCAAAATATTCATGCGAACTCGTTGACGAAAAAAAAAATACGGCGAATAAGTTTTAAACTTTTATAAATATTACAACGCTGGCCTAACACGCTCCTCCATCAATGAACGTTGTTACATGTTTTTTAAAACTCAGATAGATTTTTCCCCAATATTTTTTTATCATTTTCGTCCCAATTTATCTCAGCAAAGTGCACGATGCCGGGATAGAAAAAAAAAATCGCTGGCTATGAAGTTACGTTTCGTCGTCGATGGATCCACCGATGAAAAAAAGGAAACCCCCCCCCCCCCCCCCCCCCCAAGCCAAAGAAGTAAAGCACCAAGTTTTTGCCGGTGTGATGGTACGTGTAAAGGGAGTATTTTTCTACGAAATTGGAACACGATATCGCACAGAGTAACGAGATTAGCGTGTACGCGTCGTAACCAGTTTTAGTGAAATCCGCTCGAAAAGCTCCTTAACCTTTTTCAGCGAACGAGAAATTATGAACATATACGTATACGGGGTGACACAGAAATGGTGTAACTCTAGCGAAAAAGTTTATATATTTTCGATGAATTAAAGATGTACACTTTTTCGTTCATAATTGACGAGAAAAATATTTTTTTTAAAGCAAATGCAACGTGGATATTAGCAAAATAAAAAAAAAATATCGCGTGAACTGGTTGAGCGATCATGCGAAAGTTTCCCGAGCAGAAATTTGTTCAGGGTGAAATCCGGACCGGATCAGGCTGCCACAATAGCAAATCCGGGCCGGATCAGGCAAATTTAGTCCGGCCTCAGGGCCGGACTAAATTCAGTTTCCTGATCAGTCAGGGATGTAACGCTTTTGCAAATTCAGGTCCGGATCAGGCACCTTATCAGGCTCTGATCAGGCGCTTTATCAGGCCCGGATCAGGCACCTTACCAGGCTCGGATTAGGCACTATATGTGGCTCGGATCAAACAACTTATCGGGCCCGGATCAGGTGCCTCATCCAGCCTGAGACATGCGTGTCATCTGGCTCAATCATTTGATTAATTTTTTGTTCAAAAATAGGTCAACATTTATTAAATTATTATCGCAGTTACACGTTATCAAGTTTACTAACGTTATTAAAAATATGAAACGTATGAAAACATTTTTTTAAAGTTTAAGTTTTTATTTTACTTGACTTGATCGTTTAGTTTTTGTTCCGGTTTTGGCGATGACCGTCCCAATCTGTCCGGCGCAAATCATGCGTGCCTGATCAGGGCGCCTTATTGATACCTGATGAGGCTTCTATACGGCGCAAATCAGGCGTGCCTGATCAGGGCGCCTTATTGATCCCTGCTCAGGCCCCTGTCCGGCGCAAATCATGCGTGCCTGATCAGGGCGCCTTATTGATACCTGATAAGGCTTCTATCCGGCGCAAATCAGGCGTGCCTGATCAGGGCGCCTTATTGATCCCTGCTCAGGCTCCTGTCTGGCGGAAATCAGGCGTGCCTGATCAGGGCGCCTTATTGATCCCTGCTCAGGCCCCTGTCTGGCTCAAATCAGGCGTACTTGATCAGGGCGCCTTATTGATCCCTGATCCGGCCCTGATGGATCCTCAGGCAGCCTGATTAGATTTCTGCTCGGGTTGTGGCTCAGAGAAAACAGTAAAAGAGAAATTAGTCAATTACGTCAGCCACGATGAGTGTTGAAAAATGGAACGTTGAATAAGTTCTCGCTGTTTTCCAACAGATGGCGTTACCAGAACTGCGTGCGTGTAGTTTAAGATGGTGACGCATCTATAAAGGAGTACTATAGGCAAGTCATTTCGTCGAAGTGTAAACAACTTTTTTTATCATACTGTTAAACATGTCAAATTTCGTGCCAAGAAAAGAGGAATTACGAGGAATTTTACTGCATTACTTTATTTTTTAAAAAATCCGCAGCTGAAACCCACAAAATTCTTGTTGAGACTTATGGCCACCATGCACTGTGGGAAACAACATAGAAAGATTGGTTTAGACGCTTCAAAAATAATAATTTTGATGTTGAAGATAAATAACGCTCTGGCACATCGAAAAAGTTCAAAGACGAAGAATTGAAGGCATTACTTCATGAAGACTCATGTCAGACGCTAGCTGAACTTGCAGAATCATTAGGAGTTGATCACCCAACAATTTCGAAACGTTTGGAAGCATTAGGAACGATTCAAAAGTAACCCACGTAGAAATTCCAATTCCGGACGCTTTCAGGTTGCCTGACTTCACCGGTAGAGCACTTATAAAGAAACCCGATCACGCCCTGATAGAAAGTGTAACGTTCTATCACATATGGGCCTTATCCGGCTGTCTGATCAGGCCGGTATCCGGTTGCCTGACCAGGCGTTTATAATGCTGCCTGATCAGGTCATTATGAATAATGTTCCATTTATGTTTTATGTTGAAGTGTTTTTATTCCAAACCGCCCGGTTCCCTCCCAATCCTTGGCATTATCAATTACTTTTCTCACGGCTCGCTCAAAATCTTTTGACGGAAAATAGAGGAAAATATATGCTCGTTCAATCCAAACGTCTCGTAAATTATTAGTTCGTATTTTTCGGACATGAACTTGGTGAATAACAATTTTTTTTTAGGAATTTCACCATTAATAACGTATTAAACGTCCGTATATATTTTTAGGCTATACATATCTTGTTCACACGACGATGACAGATTTTGTACTATGCTTTGAGATTTCGAAATACAGCGGAATCTTCTAACACGCGTCCGAGTTGCATAACGTTTTTTTTTTTTCGTCACAGACCACAACACCTTTCAAAAACGTCAAAACTTCAAAGTTAATATGCTACTGAATGGAAATTTCGATGTAGGATACAGGAGGTTATGTGCGTTGATGGAATGCTGAGGCAGTTGTAAGGCAAGCCCCAATAGGGCCTTATTAGCTCAAGCCCTAGTAGGATCATATCCGTAATGCCTGATTTACGAGAGTAAAAAAGGCACCATGATCAGGCCGTACTCCCGAACTACGGTATCACCGATCCGGTCGGCATCCGGCACCGATCAGGCGTGCCTCATTACGGCATTCCAGACCGCAGCATAATAGCGGCCTTATCAGTGTTCAGGTTGCCTGATCAAAATTTCTAGTCGGGAAGGACGTTAGTTGCCTACGAGTTGAAGCCGAGGGACGTCGAACGGCGTCTTTGCACGTGTCAACGGCTGCTTTAACGGCAGAAAAGGAAAGGTTTTTTGCATCGTACAGTGACTGGTGATGAAAATTGGATACACTACGATAACTCTAAGCGCAGAAAATCGTGGGGTAAGCCCGGTTATGCATCAACATCGTCGGCAAAGCCGAATATCCATGGTTCCAAGCTTCTGCTCTGCAATTGGTGGGATCAGCTGGGTGTAGTTTATTATGAGCTGCTCAAACCGGATGAAACCATCACGGGAGATCGCTATCGACTGCAATTGATGCGTTTGGGCAGAGCATTGAAGGAAAAACGGCTGCTGTATAGCAGCCGTTTTGCCTTCAATGCTAGATACGAAGAGCAGAGATACGACAACATGATTTTGCAGCATGTCAACACTCGGCCACATGTTACAGAACCGGTTAAAGCCTACTTGGAAACACTTAAATGTGAAGTCCTACCCTACCCGCCGTATTCACCAGACATTGCCCCTTCCGATTGTCACTTGTTCCGATCGATGGCACATGGCCTGGCTAAGCAGTACTGCCATTCTTATGAAAATGCCAAAAAAATTGGTCGACTCTTGGATAGCCTCAAAAGACGTGTCGTTTTTTTCGAGGTGAAATCAAAATGCTGCCAGAAAGATGGGAAAAAGTAATGGCTAGCGATGGACAATACCATCAGTGGCATGTTTTTTTACTAATTTTTTTAAATAAAGCATTAATTTCCAGGAAAAACACAGAGAGAACTTATTCAACATCCCAATATATTGAATGAAACTTCTGTGCAAGATTGCAGTCAAATCGGACGTGACAGCTTTTCCAAACTGGCGTCCAAAGCTGACATTGTAAGAGAAAAGCCTAAAAGTCGTATTCATACGAATAACGCGTTAAATTGTTTCTTCCTACACAATGGGAGCGGTTCAACGTTATCCGATTTGGTGTGGGATTCCCCATATATATGTAGAAATACATCCATTTACACATACCCTCGGTGGGACAATGTCGACAGATTAGATCGAAATTTGAGAGGATACTCGCTGTAAGCGCTTGTAATAGCGAACCCGACACATGTCACAAGTGGTAATTCCAGATTGAACGTCGACATTACATACATCCAGATCATTCAAAGCGCATAGGTTAAGTTAGAGGAAACCCAAGTACGACCACCCGAGTGCAAAATACAACTCAGCACGCCTTCCCGAGCAGAAATTTGTTCAGGGTGAAATCCGGACCGGATCAGGCTGCCACAATAGCAAATCCGGGCCGGATCAGGCAAATTTAGTCCGGCCCTGATCAGGGATGTAACGCTTTTGCAAATTCAGGTCCGGATCAAGCACCTTATCAGGCTCTGATCAGGCGCTTTATCAGGCCCGGATCAGGCACCTTACCAGGCTCGAATTAGGCACTATATCTGGCTCGGATCAAGCAACTTATCTGGCCCGGATCAGGTGCCTCATCCTGCCTGAGACATTCGTGTCATCTGGCTCAATCATTTGATTAATTTTTTGTTCAAAAATAGATCAACATTTATTAAATTATTATCGCAGTTACACGTTATCAAGTTTACTAACGTTATTAAAAATATGAAACATATGAAAACATTTTTTTAAAGTTTAAGTTTTTATTTTACTTGACTTGATCGTTTAGTTTTTGTTCCGGTTTTGGCGATGACCGTCCCAATCTTTCCGGCCCAATCTGTCCGGCGCAAATCATGCGTGCCTTATCAGGGCGCCTTATTGATACCTGATAAGGCTTCTATCCGGCGCAAATCAGGCGTGCCTGATCAGGGCGCCTTATTGATCCCTGCTCAGGCCCCTGTCTGGCGCAAATCAGGCGTGCCTGATCAGGGCGCCTTATTGATCCCTGCTCAGGCCCCTGTCCGGCGCAAATCATGCGTGCCTGATCAGGGCGCCTTATTGATACCTGATAAGGCCCCTGTCCGGCGCGAATCATGCGTGCCTGATCAGGGCGCCTTATTGATCCCTGATCCGGCCCTGATGGATCCTCAGGCAGCCTGATTAGATTTCTGCTCGGGTTAGTGTATAAACAGTTCGAAACGCTGGACGACGTGCGTAAATTAGTCGATGACTCTATCGCCTCGAAGCCTGCAAGTTTCTTTCGCGACGGCATTCGTATGTTACCCGAAAGATGGCGCAAGGTCATAGAAAACGATGGACGATATTTCCAAGATTAAGTTCGTTGTTCTCTATTTTTTTTATATTAAATGAATTTGCTGAAAAATCTGTAAAAATTAAGTCATCCACCTGATATGTGTACTGGCTACGTAAGGAAGTATAAGGACCTGATCAGGCAACATTATAATGACCTGATCAGGCAGCATTATAAACGCCTGGTCAGGCAATCGCACAACAGCCTGGAACCTTCCATTTTAAGGGAACCTTCCGTTAAAAACTTACTCAAATAGTGACTCATGAATATTGTCTGCAGAAATCCCAAAGATTTAAAGGGCCAGTCCACTTTGAAAATTTCAAAAAATCGAAAGCAAGCAAGACTTGAAGAAATCGACGATGATGAGCAATCAGAAGGGATTTTGTACGGTGCAGGAATTGCCGATTGAGTTTAGGTAAAAGTTTTTCATAGTATTAACTTCAAACGCGTTTTTCTCGAAACAACGTTTTCAAAATCTAGCTCCATCGCATCTCTGAAACTAATAAACCGATTCTCTTGAAATTTGAACGACATATTGTAAACATGATTCGCAACAAGATGACCCTCGATGGTTTTAAAATTTTGATTTTTACTCTTTTTTTGTTGCGAAAAACTGCGAAAAAAACGCGTTTTTTTTACTTTTTTCGTTTTTCATCTGCCATTTTTGTATTTTTTGATAAAACTTTATATCCGAGGGTCATTTTGTAGCTGGTGTCATACTGAATCTAATGGACTTTGATTTTTTTATTTCCGACAAGCCGTTGCCGAGTTTCGATGGAGCTACCTAGCCCACCTATTTTTGAGGCGTTACGTTAAACTATAGTTTTTGTACTTAAAAATGAATAAAAATGAATTAAATTTTTTTTTTAATGTATTTCAAGACTTCATTTATCAAGCCCAACAACTTTTATATTCATATCTTTTATAAAATCCTGAAAAAAAAAATCGCGAAAATAGCCTTTTTTTCGTGGCTCCAAAGTGGACTGGCCCCTTAAAACAGCCAAGATTTTTTACAACCACGCACGTTCCGTCGCGTTATCCGGCTCGATAAATGAAACTCCATAAATTAAACATTCTTTATACTGCTATAACGATAATTTTGTGATGTATTTTGCAAAATTGCCACAGCCCTCTCTTGTCCAGGAAATTAATTAAAACAAAAAATATCTATATATATACATATGCCTACATACATGTTTATATACGACAGAAATATATTACCGTTGCAATTACACTTACCTAGCGATAATTGCTTTCGGCACGTGCGCGTTTTATTAGATCGTAATCTTTTTAATATCCACTAAATTATGGAGTGCATTTTATTCGACAATGGAATATATTAATTACAATTATAAGGTACTGAGACCGAGGGAACGGATATCGGAAATCGCGGAATAACGGAACTCATATTTTATAAAACTAGATATATATATATATATATATATATATATATATATATATATATATACGCACACGCACATAAATATATACACTGAATTCCAATGGTTTGCGTATAATTGACCCGTGATCATAAATGTTCACGTACTTGTAACGCGATTGTCCTGCCGCATGTTGTAACGGGGCTCGTACATTTCGTTCGGTACAACACGGCGGGCTTTCCGGTGCGATACACAGGGTACAAGGCTTAATGCTGGGCGTACCTAACTACCTTTAACATGCTTATTCTACAGGCTAATACAATCTACAAGCTGTACACAGGTAATACAAAATACAAGCAGTGCAAGCTAATACAATTCACATGCTGTATATATATATATATATATATATATATATTTATATATATAATGGGTTACGTAGAAACGCACATTTGCATTACATGCGATAAAATTTGACGATACAAGGGCGGACTACAACCCGGTTTCCAATTCCCCTCGAACAACGATCGAAAAAGCCATTACCTGCGATCATGTCTTGGAATAACTCTAAATAAAGCAAAATTACCGTCTATTGGCTCCGTGAGCAACACCATAGCGCCGCGTAGCGATCGTGTTTTTTGTCGGCTCTGTCAAAGGCTCTGTGATACTGTTTATAATATTGTGATAAATGATAATTAAAAACTAGCCTTGAGTCATTAAATGCTTTTTTTTTCTCTGTAAAGATCATGTGCGGTTTTTAAAGCAAAGTTTTTTTTTCGTTTTTCAGCAATTAACAACGGTATAGCACTTTGAAATTGTTGTTGTGTTCGACTTGGCAAAAAAACACGCCGAGAGCATCCGAAGTTACCAGGTGTACAAGTATGAAATGCGGATTTCAGACAACAGATGGTGCACCAATGCAGTTTGTGCTATAAAGATTTGACAGTGCGCCATTTTGTTGTGCCATCGACAAGTGTCAGACGCGCACGAGTGATAAATTGGAAAAATTGTGTGCACAGTGTTGTGTTGTTGTGTTCAATATGTTGAAATTTATAACGAACAAAGAGCATTCGCGGACAGCATTAATTTTTTGTTTTCATTTGAAGAAAACTGCTGCTGAATCATACCGATTACTTCGAGAAGCTTATGGTGAACATCCCGAGCAGAAATCTAATCAGGCTGCCTGAGGATCCATCAGGGCCGGATCAGGGATCAATAAGGCGCCCTGATCAGGTACGCCTGATTTGAGCCAGACAGGGGCCTGAGCAGGGATCAATAAGGCGCCCTGATCAGGCACGCCTGATTTGCGCCAGACAGGGGCCTGAGCAGGGATCAACAAGGCGCCCTGATCAGGCACGCCTGATTTGCGCCGGATAGAAGCCTTATCAGGTATCAATAAGGCGCCCTGATCAGGCACGCATGATTTGCGCCGGACAGATTGGGCCGGAAAGATTGGGACGGTCATCGCCAAAACCGGAACAAAAACTAAACGATCAAGTCAAGTAAAATAAAAACTTAAACTTTAAAAAAATGTTTTCATATGTTTCATATTTTTAATAACATTAGTAAACTTGATAACGTGTAACTGCGATAATAATTTAATAAATGTTGATCTATTTTTAAACAAAAAATTAATCAAATGATTGAGCCAGATGACACGCATGTCTCAGGCTGGATGAGGCACCTGATCCGGGCCAGATAAGTTGCTTGATCCGAGCCAGATATAGTGCCTAATCCGAGCCTGGTAATAAGGTGCCTGATCCGGGCCTGATAAAGCGCCTGATCAGAGCCTGATAAGGTGCCTGATCCGGACCTGAATTTGCAAAAGCGTTACATCCCTGATCAGGGCCGGACTAAATTTGCCTGATCCGCTCCGTCGCCGTTTTTCTGCTCGGGATGCTCCGTCGCAAGATACGTGTGAACGATGATTTCGGCGTTTCAAAAGTGGTGACTTCGATGTTGCAGACAAGGAACATGGAAAATCGCCAAAAAAAAAATACGAAGATGTGGAATTGCACGCATTGTTGGACGAAGATGATTCGCAAACACAAAAACAACACGCCGAGCAATTGGGCGTTAGTCAACAAGCTGTTTCCAATCGGCTACGAGAGATGGGAAAGATTCAGAAGACCGGTAGATGGGTACCACATGAGTTGAACGACAGGCAAATGGAAAAGCGCAAAAACACATGTGACATTTTGCTCGCTCGGTACAAAAGGAAGTCGTTTTTGCATCGTATAGTTACAGGGGATGAAAAGTGGATTTATTTTGAGAATCCCAAGCGCAAAAAATCATGGGTAGACCCAGGCGCACCATCCACATCGACCGCAAGACCGAATAGCTTTGGCAGAAAGACGATGCTCTGTGTTTGGTGGGACCAGAGGGGCGTGGTCTATTATGAGCTGTTAAAACCTGGGGAAATGGTTTATACTAAACGTTACCAACAACAATTGACCGATTTGAACCGTTAGCTGCTTGAAAAAAGGCCAAAATACCGAAAGAGGCAACACAAAGTCATTTTTCTTCATGACAGTGCTCCATCACGTACGGCAAAACCGGTTCGCGACACGTTGGACGCACTCAGCTGGGAAGTTCTACCCCATGCGGCTTACTCACCAGACTTGGCTCTTTCCGATTACCACTTGTTTGCATCGATGGGTCACGCACTTGCTGAGCAGCGCTTTGGTTCGTACGAAGATGTGAAAAAATGGCTCGATTAATGGTTCGCAGCAAAAGGGGAAGATCTTTACTGGCGTGGTATTCACAAATTGCCCGAAAGATGGAAAAAATGTATAACAAGCGATGGAGCATACTTTGAATAAAGCACTTTTTATCATTCTTCCGAATTTAACGTGTTTTTTTTTAGAAAAAAATATCCGCATTTCATACTTGTACACCTGGTATATTATATTTTACGTTTTCCCGTGAGCGAAATATTTTTTTTCCATGCATCAAATGAATTTTTAATTTTCAATAATCCTTTGTGTGCTGCTATCCGACTTTCTTTTAGGCTTGACGAAACCTAATATACGGAATTTACGAGCTACAAACCTCCAAAAAACCGCATGTAGCTCACTGTGCCCCGTGACACATTGTGCCCCACTCTCCCCTACATTGGATTTTAATCGGGATTCTCCATTGGAATCCAATGTACGAATCCCATTTGAATCCTCAAGAATTCCTACATTATCAAAGAACATCCGATACGATTCTTGATGAACCCAACAAACTCAAACCCAAACTTGAACCCAAACCCAAAAACAAACCCCAACTCAAATCCACCAACATTGTAATATACACACCAAAATTGAAACTCACAACTTGTAACCACAAATGACTCTGCATGTAATGCAGCATTTTTCAACAAATCACAGGCATTTAGAATGTCGCAGCTCTCCCCACCCTGCTACAACACAGCGGCAGTGGAGTGGGGGTAGCGTTTTTTTTTTGTGACATCTCGCTAAATCAGACCCCCTATATACATCTTTGAAAGCATTTTCAATGCAAAAAAAAAATCTTACATGAATAAAACTATTATTTCGCCTTCTTCTCTATCGAACGAAAAACACGTCGAATAATCCATAAATTCACTGCAAAATAAATCGTATTAAAATACGCCACTCGTGCGCTGCCTGAACTTCCAGGCTTTTTATTTATGCGACAAAAGAAAGGAATACTAGAAACGTGAGAGGGAGAGAGAGAGGGGGGGAGAGAGAGAGAGAGAGAGAGAGAGAGAGAGAGAGAGAGAGAGAGAGAGAGAGAGAGAGAGAGAGAGAGAGAGAGAGAGAGAGAGAGAGAGAGAGAGAGAGAGAGAGAGAGAGAGAGAGAGAGAGAGAGAGAGAGAGAGAGAGAGAGAGAGAGAGAGAGAGAGAGAGAGAGAGAGAGAGAGAGAGAGAGAGAGAGAGAGAGAGAGAGAGAGAGGTTTAAAAAATGTGGAGACATTCGATCATATCGATTCGATAAAGGAGTTACATACAAGGGTAAAAGAGGATAGGCGACATGGGTTGGCACGAGCTTCGTATACAAGTATACCAAAAGCTGAAAATTTTGTCGAAAGACACGGGAAAGGATATCAAATTCCGTGAGCGAAGTCAGCTGCCGTATCTAGCCTCGTATAGGTTTCTCTATTTACATTGTAAACGAGCGTACATACTGGGGAATTTGTCGGAAAAAGGAGGAAGAGGAAGAGAAGGGAGCGGTAAAAAAAATATTAAAAAAAAAGCGTGGGAGAGAGAGGTACAGATGCGAAAAAATTTGACTTCTAAAGCAGGCAGAAGCAACATCATGACTGGGAACTACAGAGTGCTCTCGGGCAACGATGAGACACGGGTTAAAAATACTTCCCTACTTTCCTCTCTGCATCTTTGCCCCTCTTTTTCTCGCTCCATCATTCGCCATGCTCGAACTATTCCGTAAGACACGCGGATATAAAAATGTATACGATAGTGTAGCCTACTAAAAGTGCAATATTGAGCTTGCCCGGCCAAGATGTTACCGAGTATACTTGGAAAATTTATATCGATAAAATCACGTCTGCGCATTTGCAAAATCCTGTCGTACACGTGACATCTTAGCCTAGACTGTCAGCGAGACGTCTATATTATTATATAATGCATTTTTTTTTTTCTTGCGTCGATTGAAGTGTGAATTCCTGAAAAAAGGATGACACTGACTAAGCAGATAGTAAAACCTGTTTAAAGTTAGTAGAAAGTCACGACATGAATCAAGAGGGGTTGGGCTAGAATTCGAAAATCGAGTATTTAGAGATTTTTCACATCCACAATCTTTTGGAATATAATTTTATAGGTAATAAGGTACATTTATAACAAAAATAAAAATCGATTTTTGGAAAATCCTAGAATGGCCTAACGCCTCAATTGGAATCCACGTTCGACCGAAAAACCAAGGAGTATCGAAGGTGTCGAGGATCGAACGTAGGTCCATTTTAGCTGAGATGCCTCATGCGAGACTTGCATGTACGTAACTATGTTAATATTGGGTGAAGTAAAAAGTTCTGAGCGTTTTACGCTAGATGTCTTTAGTGAGCCATATCTCACGACGTATACATCGCATCGAGTCATACTATACGGCGATTTAAAGGTGACATTACGCTTGAAAAGAAGTTCTTTGACAGTTTTGTGTTTGGTGAAGCCAGTTGTGTGTTACAGCGTTCCAAAATGGAGATAAAAAAAAGAAAATTCGATACATTCTTCATTCTCAAAGAAAATTTGTGCTGTTTATGGACCCAATACAACATCGAATGCAACAGCAAA
>OZ010711.1:5006828-5028184 GCA_963932345.1 Ophion ventricosus | reverse complement strand
TCGTACACTTAATGGCGCTATGATTTGTTCCACAGCAGGAGTTCCTATACTCCTGTAAGCGCATCGTGCACGCTACGCTTTAAATCCAACGTGGGTAGCCAGAGCGCAACCCTCTAGAACCTCAAATGCGGCGAACGTTTGTACTACTACGCCACTAGCTATTTCTCTCACACTGTCCCGCTTTGCCGCTCTTGCTTCAACCGTCTTCTCACTGTGTCTCACTTTCGGTGAATTATTCATCAAAGGGGATGGGTTATGGGAGTGGCACCCTGTCCGCGGACCGTTACATCGCGTCCTGTGGCTGATGCACTTCCGAAAATTCAACAGACATCTCCACCCATATCAGAGTCATACGTGTGTGTATAACATCGATGAATTTGTGGAACATTGCGCTCATTAGAATTTCACTCTATCTTCGATTATCGGAACATTGGAGCGGTGCTTTTTTATACGTTACTTCGTATAAACCTGGATATATACAGAAAGTCGATTCACCGTCGAGTCCGCACCCGCGGGCCACGAACTTAATCCAAATACAATTCGTCCCGGTCCATGCTGAATATTTATTTGAATTGTACGTGGGTGATTGATCGTTCGGGAGTTGGAGATAAAAAACTTTGAAATTTGGTATTCGAATGAGGCATCGCGGATAGAACGCTTCAACGACACGAGTCCCGGACGGAGTCTGGGTTCAGGAACTTTTCATGAAACTGATGTAGCCCGCGGTACGCTTGATAAGAAAAGATTGCGTACGATGCTTGGAGATATTGTAAGATTTTTGCAATCAATTGGACGATCGTTTCACGATCCGAGAGATATCGAAGTTTGGAAAAAAACGTTGCCTCGCGGAAATCACTGAGTCTAAATTTATAGCTTCCTCAGAATACACGCGGACCCATTTCTTTGGTAATGCACAAGCTGTCAGTTGAATCTACCAAATTCCATTCCCGAGTGCAGTGTCATGAAAAGGCTCTCATTTGAAGCAGTAGCGCCTACGGTAGGCCGAAAGGGCAGTAGGTTTTGCCAATAGGTTCGAAGTAGGTCCACCTGAGGTTTCGCAGGTCCACTTGCGCCTTGCATTGGCCTCCTTTGAGTGACAATGTCAAGTTTCTGCCATTCGGGAGATTCATCAGAGGACCTAACGTATTGGGTATTCTAAACATTGTACCCTCGTTTAGGTATCCGACAACCCACTATCGTTGATCTCTGCTCGGGTAAAGAGTCTTTTATTTAACGGCTTGAAAGCGGCTCGTCAGACCTTTCAGACATTTTTGTGCGCTGCGGGTGCATGTATTCAGAAGACTCCCGTATTGTTCACAGTTCATTGATGGCACATTGAAGAAGAAAAATCGAAATTCTCGTTCCTTGCGTTTCCACGTTATGTCCACATGCAAATGTACTCGTTGTCAGTACATGGGCTCCATATTTGTATCCACTCGGGCGCGTGCCCTGCGGCGTTATGAGATCGGTACGACAAGAGGTTGATGAAAGCGCAAAAAGAAAGTAGTACAGTTGTGTGCTTTATCCAGTCTGTTATTTGATCCAGAATATCTGTACTTGCACATTTCTCTCTCTCTCTCTCTCTCTCTCTCTCTCTCTCTCTCTCTCTCTCTCTCTCTCTCTCTCTCTCTCTCTCTCTCTTTCCCTATCTCTCGCTACCGCATTCCCTTTGTCTGCGAGCATGGAGAACCTCATTTCGAGAATCAATCTTTCGACTCGTCTGTTGAGAGAGCACAGACTCCAAGTTCCTTTTTGCCCTTTTTCCGCCGGCTCTATCATTATTTGTATGCATATATATATATATCTCATTGTTTCTCTCGAATGAAGCGGATGTTTTTGTTTTTTCGTTTCTGACGAATTTCGCGCATCTATTGTTTAGCTCTTGGATATGCGAGGCTTGATCCATTTTCTCTGTCTCTGTTGACACTGAAAGTTGTCTTTCATCTTTACTATGGCGACGATGAGAATGTTGCGTTAGCAGATGACCCAAATGTATTTTCTTATATATTTTTTGTCAAAACGCCGACCGTCCTCTTTAGGATCATCATCCGCTGAAGCGGAGATGAGCGGAACTAGGAAAAAATGGCCAATAGAATCGCCTCGCTTAGCTTCGATGGACATGAGTTCAGCGATTGATTGGTTGCTTTTTCCTAACTCTGCTCATCTTCGCTTTTTTTTAGATGATGATCCTAAAACGTATGAACAGATCACCGTTTTCGAGCTTGCGCGTCATTTGGAATTATTTAACATTCTGTATTGCGGATTGAATATCTATATATTCACCAATCATCGGTGACACGATGAATAGAAATTGTGATGCATGGATGTATCGTATTGCGGATCTTTCTTCAAGGCGGGCAATCACTTTAGGAGACCGAAAATTAGATGATTTTTAGGATTTTTTTTTATTGTGAAAAAAAAAAAACGGAAAATTCCGCAACTCTGGCAATAATTTATTCATATTTTCATACATCTCTGGTAATTTTTTCACGTTATTTCATGCATTAATTAAGTTGTAAAGCGCTGTTTCCCTTGGCGTGTCCTCATCGTCGTTGTCGATTTGCGGCTATTGTGCAGCTCGTAATTCGCATCCGAAAGAGTCCAACAAATTTTTATACATTCTTGAGATGTTTTTGAAGAACACGAACCTACATTTTGAAAAAAAAAAATCGCGTATCGAATGTTGGAACGTGTTTGAAAAAAAAAGTGATCGATTTTTAGCATTTTTTCTCGGCATTTTGCAATAATACAGGGTGTCCAATAGGAAGTTGCTAAAACTAAATAAGTGTCTCTTCCCTCCATGAATTCAATAGGGGTCCCTTTTTCTAAGGCGCATACCTGAGGCCCCGCAGTTTTATTCCAGCCGTGTTTGAAGCAAGTACGCGCGCGTCAAAATGAGTGAGCTCACCACGGAAGAAAAAGTATATCTTATTGAGTGCTTCTTCTCGAGGGGAAAAATTTATAGTAATGCGTATGGAGGGTTTCGTACTAAGTTTAAAACTCATAGAGTTGCCAGCGAAAACACTCTGAAAAGGTAAGAATTTAATATTTATTCATATTCATCTATCACACAACTTGTGTTTCAATTCAATTAAACTGCATTGAAGTAATTTTACGTTAATGTTTGTAGGATAATCGATAACTTCGTGGAGTATGGTACACTCCAGGACCGTAGACACGAGTTGTCAGGTCCATCTGTTACGGTGACTACACCCGAGAAGATCAACGAAGTCGATTTCAGTAAAAGGAATTTATCTGCAATTCTTGGAATCCACGGTAACAGGAGAGAGTAACCCAAACAAACCCAAACAAACCCAAACAAACAGCTTTTGGAAACGAAATTCTTCCCTTATGCAAAAAAGAGTGGACTGGTTAAAAAATTTTACTTCATGCAAGATGGAGCGACGCCGCACCGGACTCATGAGGTGTTTGAAGCTATTCATCGCGTATATAGGACTCGAGTAATCGGTCTGGGGTACCCTAAATTTGCTCAAGGCGGACTAGAATGGCCTCCGTACTCACCGGACCTGAACCCTTGTGATTTTTTATTGTGGGGTTACATTAAAGATCATTGTTACGCTAAAAACGCCAGCACAGTAGAAGAACTGATCGCGGCCATTCAGGAAGTGGTTCGCGGCATTACGAACGATATGTTGGACACAGTTTTTCACAGTTTTCAAAAGAGAATTGATTTTTGTGCACAATCTAACGGTTCGCACTTCGAAAATATCTATCATTAATCACTGTAGTTTTTCGTTATTTTTATAAGATGTAATAAATTGAGATAAAAAATATTCGACTGGGTTTTATTTATGTGCGTTTAAAACTGCAGAGTTTCCTCTATTTAAAGCAATTTGGCTTCTCTGATTCTGTGCACGTGTTTTGAAATGACAGCCGATTAGTTTCAGCAACTTCCTATTGGACACCCTGTAAATATGTTTCAAGCAATCTAATCTTTCGAACTTTAGGTTCATATTTTAATAAATTATATTATGTAAACGTGTTCGAAGTTTGAAGATGATCCATCAGTTTTTGAGTTATGATTCTGGGAAAATTGAAAAAATGTTGCGAGAAAAACACGTTTAAAGTTTCACAAACGAAAAAACTCAAAATCAAATGTGTTTAATCAAATGATAAAGTTTCTTACCTCAGTCCTTCCTCTTCCTCATGCAACTCATTTGAAGCTTGCATTTCCTCTTTACGAGCTTTTCGAGCTTCTCTTGTCTCTAATAAACTTTTTCTATTTTGCCCGAGCCACGCGCATCTGATCCATTTTCTCGGCATATCCGTAGCTCTGCCTGCCAACTATGATTTGTAGTTCATTCGTAACCATGAGTAGGGCTGAATTTCCTTCATTGAATAAAATAGCAGCAAGAAACGCCGCTACCTCGATTATTTTCTACCCAGAATGGAGATGTTTTGGAGCTAATCGTCCAACGGTCGAGTTTGGGTTTGTTTGGGTTATGAAAACCCAAACAAAGCCAAACAAACTACCTAACTGAGCGCTCGTGGATACCTGAGCGCGTTTGGGAGTCGAGCGGAGAGTCTTTATCATTTATATACATACCGTTGGAAGGAATCCAAATATCGTTTTGAAATTTCCATGGTGTATTCTTAAGATATTTTGCTAACGATTTATGAAATTAAACAGAAAAAAAAAAGGTTTTTCGAAGCATCCAAAGTGGTTGCCCGCCTTAATGGAAATAACGGAAATTCCAATACTGTTGGGGATTTAGTGGAATTCGAGAAGCTCTTACGAACAGATGGAGAATTTCTCTTCAGCTTGTATCTCGTTCTACGAAACTATCAAATAACGTTGAAAGCCTCAAAGGGACATCAAAGCATTCACCGGACAGCAACGATGATTCAGTTTCACGCAAACGGGAATAATCTGTACACTGATAGTACACGTTTCAACACTAATCAATAAAATACATTTTTTTATTAAACAATAGAGAGCTAGGCATTATCACAATGCCTATTCGCTATCTGTGACTAGAAAATCCAATTTTTATGAAATGAACGTTTGTTGAAGAATCCGTTGAAGAATACACTTCTCGTGCATTTCTCTTCGGCTTCATTTCTTCTATTCCAGCATCATCAAACTCGCTCTCAGGGGAGCTTGAACGTCCACTTGAAAGGCTAATAAATGATTAATTTTGTAAAAACAAATCTGGTTATTTAATAACCTTAAATAGTCTTTTTCCCAAAGTTGAAAACACAGTTAAATGGCTTTTCCTTAGCTGGCAACGGTGGATTCATACCATCTCATCAGAATCCTTAAGTCCGTTTTCAAGTCAACATTGAAGAACACGCATGCATAAAACTCTTGGGAATTTAATACGTAAACCATATAGGGACGTGTATATCTGTCCAGCATCTAACTTCTCGAAGCTAGGAAAACTTCGGTGAGCTTTTAGCGTTAACTTTTTTTAGCCTATAAACATAGAAAACACGAGAAAAACGAGAGAGAGAGAGGGTGGGAGAGGGAGAGAGAGAGAGAGAGAGAGAGAGAGAGAGAGAGAGAGAGGGAGAGAGAGAGAAGGAGAGAGAGTATTAGTGGACTGGGAACAATAACGTACGTACGTGTGTACGACTACAACTCTTTGGCCCTCTTAATGTTTCACGCGGTCGATTGATCGGTGGTGGAGAGTTATACCGTAGCCAGCTTAATTCCAAGCAGGTCGCCCTTCACCCTTCGCGGCGCATTTACTCCATACCACTGTGAGAATTGGCTCTACTCACGCGAGATCTATGTTTCACCGATAAGCTTTCTTCTCTTTATGTTTTCCGAAGAACTCTGTATATTCCCACGCACGTGTCGAATAATCTGTGTGTTTCTGTGTGTATATATGTATACAGGGTGGACCATTCAACGTGAAGACCCCAAATATCTCTGTTGCCTTTAGTATGGTGAAAAAAAATTTCAGGTGATAATTATCACCTGAAGACACTATCAGCGAAATCAATCAAATTTGAGTCTGAACCGTGCTCAAGCTGCCGGACCGCAGCATGACAGCTGCCTGATCCGTGTTCAGGCTGCCGGACCGCAGCATGACAGCTGCCTGATCCGTGTTCAGGCTGCCGGACCACAGCATGACAGCTGCCGGATCATGCAGACAAAATGATTGCAATTTTGCTCAGCGCCGTAACACCTATTCGCTAATATCCTCAATAAATTTTAGCCAATTCTTAAAATCACGCGATAGCTGAGCAACCTCATTAAAGCTTGCTGCGTCTCGACCGCATTTTTCTGAGCATCATTAAATGGTTTTCACAGACATATTCGAAAAGGTCTGTAGAATAATAAAATAGAATAGAAAAAAAAATGACTTTTTCAAATGTCTAGATAACAATACTGGCTTAAGATTTGGCAATTTTCTTATATCGAGATACACTCTAAAATGAAGAGGTGTATCAAAGACGTGTGCATTTGAGTAAATTTATCGAATAGGTGGCACGGGCGATACGTAATTGTACCATTATACGGGCACTTGGAGAATTGGACAAGTTTGAACTTCACTGCGGGCTAATCTGTCGTTCGATACGTTTTGTTTAGGTCCGTTAAGATTTCAACTTTTCTCGTTTGCTTCTTTTTTTTTCTCTCTTTCTGCTTCTGTATGTGAAAGGGTCTTACGAGACTTTTGGCAAAGTTTCTTCTCTCGCAAAGTCGGTCAATATGATATTAAACCGTTGAGTTGTATGTATCGTTCAACCCCATGTTTACTCGAGTTAATCGAGCGAATAAGTGCAGTCAAGGAAAGTTTGGGGATCAACGGGCGTAACGAGATAATAGAATGGCGAGTCCAATAAGATAAAGTTTTAAAAAGTTTTATTGTATTTGGTATGTAGTATTTCATTTGGCGAGTGTCTGAAAGCTGTCCGAGTCAAAATTTTCATGCCTGATCGGTGCTGGATGCCGATCGGCATGCCTGATCGGTGCTGGATGCCGACCGGATCGGTGAAACCGTAGTACAGGAGTAAGAAGGCTACCTTACTGCGGCCTCATCAGGGTGCCTTTCTACTCCCGTAAAACGCAATACGGATATGGCCCTACTAGGGCTTGACCTAATAAGGCCCTATTGGGGCTTATCTTACAACTGCCTCAGCATTCCATCAACGCACATAACCTCCTATATCCTACGTCGGAAATTTCATTCAGCAGCATATTATCTTTGAAGTTTTGACGTTTTTGAAAGGTATTGTGGACTGTAACGAAAAAAAATGTTATGCAACTTGGATGCGTATTAGAAGATTCCGCTGTATTTCGAAATCTCAAAACACAGTACAAAAACTGTCATCGTCGTGTGAACAAGATATGTATAACCTAAAAAAATATATATGGACGTTTAATACGTTATTAATGCTTAAATTCCTAAAAAAAATTTGTTTTTCACCAAGTTCATGTCCGAAAAATACGAACTAATAATTTACGAGACGTTTGAATTGAACGAGCGTATATTTTCCTCTATTTTCCGTCAAAAGATTTTGAGCAAGCCGTGAGTAAAGTAATTGATAATGCCAAGGATTGGGAGGGAACCGGACACTTCGGAATAAAAACATTTCAACGTAAAACATAAATGGTACATTATTCATAATGATCTCTATACTATCTTTAATTAATCTGATTGTAACCTTTTTTGTAACTTTCCGTAATAAAAAATTATATTGACAAATACATTCTAGGCCTTGTATAAATGTATTGTAGAGTGTGTATGTGTACGAGCATGTATGTGTACTGGCTACGTAAGGAAGTATTGTAAGGACCTGATCAGGCAACATTATAATGACCTGATCAGGCAGCATTATAAACGCCTGATCAGGCAACCGGATAACGGCCTGATCAGGCAGCCGGATAAGGCCCATATGTGACATAACGTTACACTTTCTATCAGGGCGCTATCGGGTTCCCTTGTAAGTGCCCTACCAGGGCAGTCAGGCAACCTGAAAGTGTCCCGAATCGGACCTCATTGAAATTTCTACTTGGGATGTTTGGAATACCAATACGTTAGGGCCTCCGATGAATCTCCCAAATGGCAGAAACTGGACATTGTCAATCAAAGGAGGCAACGGCAGAGGGCAACTGAATCTGCGATATCCCGCAGGCAGGACTACTTCGAGGGCTCCCGCAGAACCTACTGGACTCTCCATTCAGCATACTGTAGGCATACTGTGACCCTCCAGACTCTCCGTTCAGTGAAAACGTATTTATTTCGTCATCGAACAGGTTACCGATGAGTCCACAATGGAGTGTTGATGGAGGAGATATCGAATTTAGGCACAAAGCAGGTTAGGTGGGGTCGAGGCAACGGACTTGAGATCGAAAGCAGGTTGAGGAGGCCTGTATATGCACGTTTCGCCGTAACTGGGGGTCAAAAGAAGGTTGGGAGGATTAACAGATGCTACACTGGACCAAATGGAGGCCTCTTCATGGCAAATGAACTCGACTAATGGGGTTTGGTAGGTTCAACGGAGTTGTTTCGTTTAAATATAGTTTGTCTATTCTTGTTTTGAGCGAGTTTTGTGCCTGTCCTGTTAATTGCATAAATTGAATTTTATCTAGCTAGATGTTAAGAATATTGTAAGGTAAATACTAGCGCCACGGGGAGAGGTAGAACTAAAAAAAAGCGATCAATAAGTGTAGCATTTTTATAAAGAGTAGGGTATAGGCGGTGTCAGCCCCCTGCCCTCTAAACATCGTACAGGTTATGTTTCCATATCATGTTTGTTACCTGGTGAATCAATTTAGAGTCAAAATTGATTTTTTTTCCATGACCCTTTACAGATCGAAAAAAATATAATCGAATAATCTCATCCACATGTAAAAGAAAACTTAACAATACTCCTTTTTTTTTGCTATTGGAATGGAAAGATTCCAACATATTATTATTTGGCTCTCACTGTGACTTTCATGTGACTAGCTAATGTGCTCATAATACCTTAAAATGTAGCTGATCAGTTTAGCACGCCACGTTGAATTTCAATTGTAGGAACAATTAAATTTTCACATAGCGTGCAACGGGAGCGTGCGACCAGATGGTCACCTATCCGAGTAATAGACACGAGCAATGTTCCATAGCATGACAGGGTAATACGGCTGGGCACGTTTTGCGTGTGTGGGTGTATATATATATATATATATATGGGGCATTCCATACCAATTCGACCTGGGTCTGACCCTCGACCCCTCAAATCTGGTTCCCGATTTTTCCTATCATTACTCTCACTCTATCAAGCAATTACAATTTTTTTCAGATTTTTCAAAATAAATTTGAGCGCGTCATGAATTTTTGAATTTTTTTTTTTGAACACCTCGATCGCCGTAATCGAAAAATCTGAAAAAATTCCCAAAAATACAGTGTCAGATATAAAAAATGTTGGTGTAAAATTCATAATGTCTGGGCTTTTGCTTCAACCCGTTTTTGAGCTTTTTGAGCAAAAAAAAAATGAAAAAAATAAGAAGCAGAGGTCAATTTACTGTAGACTGTTGCTCGAAATTTTGTATGCATAGTACCAGATTTTTAAAAAATATTCTCCGATTTTTCTAAAGTGTATTTTGTAATTTTCGATTTTTTTTTTTTTATCATGGTTGACAAAAACCCTAATTAGGGATTTGAAAATGATGCGAATTGCACTAACAATAAGCGTAAGATGCCTGGTGAGGTTCGGTACACTCTAAACTACTATTGAACTACTACTGTAGACAGTAGCTTGAATATTTTTAATGATAGCGAACGGTTTTTGGAAATTTTTAAGGATTTTTTAAAGCATATTCTTCTGTAATATCATCGTAAAATCATGATTAATTGAAAGCGGTCATGAACAGTGAACCCAAACAAACCCAAACAAATCTGGTACTATGCATACAAAATTTCGAGCAACAGTCTACAGTAAATTGACCTCTGCTTCTTATTTTTTTCATTTTTTTTTGCTCAAAAAGCTAAAAAACGGGTTGAAGCAAAAGCCCAGACATTATGAATTTTACACCAACATTTTTTATATCTGACACTGTATTTTTGTGAATTTTTTCAGATTTTTCGATTACGGCCATCGAGGTGTTAAAAAAAAAAATTCAAAAATTCATGACGCGCTCAAATTTATTTTGAAAAATCTGAAAAAATTGTAATTGCTTGATAGAGTGAGAGTAATGATAGGAAAAATCGGGAACCAGATTTGAGGGGTCGAGGGTCAGACCCAGGTCGAATTGGTATGGAATATATATATATATATGCACTAGAGTGGCCCAAAAAAAAAAAATCTCTCTGATTCGGGCTATCACCGCTTGAAATATTGCTCCATACTGAAACAAAGAAGCTCGTGAAAGGAGTAGCCTGTAGGTTAATTCTAACGGGTGACTCATGAGGTTTCTTGATTCTCCATTTGATTTACACGTGACAAATTAACGTTTTCTTTATCAATGCAAACCATTTTCGTTAGATACAATCATTGAGTGGTCTGGACCAATCAGTGGGATTATTACCCGAGCAGAAATTTATTCAGGGTGAAATCCGGACCGGATCAGGCTGCCACAATAGCAAATCCGGGCCGGATTAGGCAAATTTAGTCCGGCCCTGATCAGGGATGTAACGCTTTTGCAAATTCAGGTCCGGATCAGGCACCTTATCAGGCTCTGATCAGGCGCTTTATCAGGCCCGGATCAGGCACCTTACCAGGCTCGGATTAGGCACTATATCTGGCTCGGATCAAGCAACTTATCTGGCCCGGATCAGGTGCCTCATCCAGCCTGAGACATGCGTGTCATCTGGCTCAATCATTTGATTAGTTTGTTGTTTAAAAATAGATCAACATTTATTAAATTATTATCGCAGTTACACGTTATCAAGTTTACTAACGTTATTAAAAATATGAAACATATGAAAACATTTTTTTAAAGTTTAAGTTTTTATTTTACTTGACTTGATCGTTTAGTTTTTGTTCCGGTTTTGGCGATGACCGTCCCAATCTTTCCGGCCCAATCTGTCCGGCGCAAATCGTGCGTGCCTGATCAGGGCGACTTATTGATACCTGATGAGGCTTCTATACGGCGCAAATCAGGCGTGCCTGATCAGGGCGCCTTATTGATCCCTGCTCAGGCCCCTGTCCGGCGTAAATCATGCGTGCCTGATCAGGGCGCCTTATTGATACCTGATAAGGCTTCTATCCGGCGCAAATCAGGCGTGCCTGATCAGGGCGCCTTATTGATCCCTGCTCAGGCCCCTGTCTGGCGCAAATCAGGCGTGCCTGACCAGGGCGCCTTATTGATCCCTGCTCAGGCCCCTGTCTGGCGCAAATCAGGCGTACTTGATCAGGGCGCCTTATTGATCCCTGATCCGGCCCTGATGGATCCTCAGGCAGCCTGATTAGATTTCTGCTCGGGTATATATAGTAAATGGATTTATAACCTCAAATTAAAGCCTTTGCAATCATGCGTCCTTTCTTTGATTGCACCATGTGCAATCAAAGCCCCTAACTGCGATTTGCCGTTGATGCAAAATTTGATTAACATTCAAGCTATCAATCCCGACGTTTCCAAGGCAGCTGCTAACAAACTGAGAGGACATCAATGGTATTTATGTGAAGAGCTCGCAGTTTTATCCTTCTTCGACCCGGCTATTCTGCTCGACGTGAAACAAAAAATGGTTGAGGGCAATACAACGCGAAAGTCTGAATGAAAATGTTAAACGTGTAGTATTGAGTGACGACGAATTCAAGCGCATAGTTGATGTTGATAACAGTTATTTTAGCACCAACAAATCACTACGCTTTGTTGAACTCTGCAAATTGCCATACGATTTTCTTCGCGAAAGCCCCGACGAGTGGGAACGTAGCCTGAGCTTCAATGAATGTTTGGCAGTTTTTAAGGAGTTGAAAGTTGGTTGATGATGTCGCTGAACGAGGTGTCGCCCTCATCGAAGAATATAATGGATTGTTAGCAAAAAAAAAAAATGAAGAACAGAAGCAGTATCTTCTGAAGGTGGTGAAGAATCACCGGAAGCAATATTCAAATTGTCACAAGAAGAATTTTGTAGATTGATGCTTGCATCCGGATAAAAAGTATATGGATATAAAGTTGACATATTGGTTATAGAATAATGAAGGCATTTTAAGGGCGGGGTAAAGTTAATTCGGCGAAAAAAAGGCACGTTTTTAAGATTTTTTTTTGGCGTAACGGATAGTGTTCGTTTATTGAAAAATTTACATATAATAAAGTAACATTTGAACAACATTCTCCTAAATTTGCATTGCAAAATATTCAAAATTGAGCGAGTGAAAATTAAACCCCGGAGGCGCCTCGAAAAAAAGTTGGTTTGCGGTGTGCACCATAACTCGCAACAGAATCGCTCTGAAACAAAAAAATCAAAATGCATTTGTTAAAGGAGATGTTTCTCGAGGTAATGACGGGAGGATGTTTTTTTTTTTTCGATTTTTCGATTTTTCGTAGCACTTGGGAGCCAAAAACCCGATTTTCGCTAAAAAAAATCGGCTAATTTGTTGTTGAAAAATTAGTAATTATTAAAAAAAAAAACAAAAAAGCTCTCGACAATACCTGGTGAATTATGTGAAGAAGTACTGGGCAAAATTTCAAAGCGATTGGTCCAGTAGATTTTGAGTTATCGTGCACACGGACTTCAAATATGACAAGTCTCAGAAAAACGGTTTGAAAAACGCAGAAGAGTTTGGTCGCTTAGCGCTCATTGCACATAAGTTTGAGAACACTTCTCGATTGCATAAAAATCTGAGAAAATTCATGCATATTAAAGGTACTCAAAAGATTAATTTTGCATAATAATAATTCCAAAATGTTATTAACAAAATGATGAAAAAAAAAAAAAATTAGTCAACAAATTTCCCCGCAACCCAATTTTTTTCTCGTGATTCGTTCATTTTTCTGAATACGTATGAATTTTTTCAGATTTTTCAATTATCTTTGAATTTTTAGAAATTCAAAATAAAACTCGATAATTTTCTTATACTCACTCAAAGTCGTCGATGCCAGGTCCGTAGAGCAAAAGGCTTACATCAAGATGATCGAGATCTTGATGGTAGATCTTGATTCCATCAAGAAATTTATTCGGGGTCGAAAAATACAATAGCGCGCCGCGCAGCTGCCGCCCAGGTATAAAACCCGGCGTGGAGCAATAGACGCTCAAATACTCATAACTTCGTCAATTTTACTCCGATCGACTTGAAATTTTAACACAATATTCTTGAGATATTGTGCATTCATTTAAAAAATTTTAAAAAAATGAAGAAAAAAAAAATTTAAATACTTTACCCCGCCCTTAACGTGTAAAAATCTTGAAACATACTTTCCACAACTGTATCTGTAATTATTATTCACAATACATTGATTTTTGGAAATTTGAAGCTGTTTGGTCACACAATGCGTGTATGTATATCGTATATCGATTGAGAAAGTTTCGGCGCGGTTTATAATTGTTCGCGTTTGTAACGTGATCGCGTGAATTCTTGAAATCTTGTGCCGAGTCAACGGGAGAATTTTCACGTTGAGTTACGTGGCTGGGATGTCTCGCGGTTGACTTCGTGAAATTGTTCCGATCGAGATATAACATTTGCCGGAGAAACATCGATAATACTACGGAGGGCATATCGTGGAAAATCGGCGAGAACTCGCTGGAAACGTGTTTCCTCGAACTTTCACGAGATCGTATATTATAGTTTCACGTTGGGGTTACGTATATCTTTGCCCTGCTCTCATCCCTCTCTTCGTCTCTTTCCTTCTCTGTTCCTCGGGAAGACGATGTGATATCGAAATTTGTGTACCATCTTCGCACCGATCTATATTACGTACCACGGAGGCAGTAGAATGATCGTACGTGAGGCTGAAACTCCCAAGACGTGCTGGTGCGCACGAGATTTCATCCATCGCGTATGATATGCCCGATATGGAACTTCGATACCCATCGGCCCATAATTCTTCAATTTTATACATTTATATCTTTTAGGATCATGTTTGGCCGAATATTCCTCGATACGGATTCATGTACGAATATCTAATGTTATCAATGATGGGTTATATTAATTGACTTACAGGCAGTATTATATTAATTGAGGTACAGGAACAGGCAGAGTTTGGGTTCGAGTTTGTTTAGGGTTTAAGTTTGGGTTTGTTTGTTTGGGTTTAAGTTTGTTTGAGTTTGAGTTTGTTTGGGTTTAAGTTTGTTTGAGTTTGAGTTTGTTTGGGTTTAATTTTGTTTGGGTTTGAGTTTGTTTAGGGTTTAAGTTTGGGTTCGAGTTTGTTTAGGGTTTAAGTTGGAAATTTGTTTGGGTTTGAGTTTGTTTAGGGTTTAAGTTTGGGTTTAAGTTTGTTTGAGTTTGAGTTCGTTTGGGTTTAAGTTTGTTTGAGTTTGGTTTTGAGTTTGTTTGGGTTTAATTTTGTTTGGGTTTGAGTTCGTTTAGGGTTTAAGTTTGGGTTCGAGTTTTTTTAGGGTTTAAGTTTGGTTTTGTTTGGGTTTGAGTTTGTTTAGAGTTTAAGTTTAGGTTTGTTTGGGTTTGAGTTTGTTTAGGGTTTAAGTTTGGGTTTGTTTGTTTGGGTTTAAGTTTGTTTGAGTTTGAGTTTGTTTGGGTTTAAGTTTGTTTGAGTTTGAGTTTGTTTGGGTTTGAGTTTGTTTAGGTTTAATTTTGTTTGGTTTTGAGTTTGTTTGTTTTGGTTTAAGTTTGTTTGAGTTTGAGTTTGTTTGGGTTTAAGTTTGTTTGAGTTTCAGTTTGTTTGGGTTTGAGTTTGTTTGGGCTTGAGTTTGTTTGGGTTTGAGTTTGTTTGGGTTTAATTTTGTTTGGGTTTGAGTTTGTTTAGGGTTTAAGTTTGGGTTCGAGTTTGTTTAGGGTTTAAGTTTGGATTCGTTTGGGTTTGAGTTTGTTTAGGGTTTAAGTTTGGGTTTGCTTGGGTTTGAGTTTGTTTAGGGTTTAAGTTTGGGTTTGTTTGGGTTTGAGTTTGTTTACGGTTTAAGTTTGGGTTTGTTTGTTTGGGTTTAAGTTTGTTTGAGTTTGAGTTTGTTTGGGTTTAATTTTGTTTGGGTTTGAGTTTGTTTAGGGTTTAAGTTTAGGTTCGAGTTTTTTTAGGGTTTAAGTTTGGATTTGTTTGGGTTTGAGTTTGTTTACGGTTTAAGTTTGGGTTTGTTTGTTTGGGTTTAAGTTTGTTTGAGTTTGAGTTTGTTTGGGTTTAATTTTGTTTGGGTTCGAGTTTGTTTAGGGTTTGAGTTTAGGTTCGTGTTTTTTTAGGGTTTAAGTCTGGATTTGTTTGGGTTTGAGTTTGTTCAGGGTTGACATGAAATTTTATTGATATTTGGGCTTGAGTTTGTTTAGGGTTAACATGAAATGTTATTCATTAATTAAACGAATAACATTTCTAAGCAGCTAATTATATGCATCCTACATATTTATTAGCTAAAATTTGTTTATTTTCCTTGACCGAAAATTTGTTTAAGCGTAGTTGGCAGCCGTTACGGGTGCCGGTGTTTAAGCATATGCGTTCCGCCCCCCTGCCCCTTAAAAACCCTGAGGAACCTCCTCAACGTATATTCTCATTACTATTTCAACGGATACTCCACGTTTGGTGGGGCGTGTGGAAGATTTTGGTCGAACAAGCGGTCTTCGCTTGAAAACACCCGACCGAGCCGCGTTCACTTGTCCGTGATGACTCGGAATTTGAACGAGGGTGAAAGAACCGACAGGGGGATTTTCTGTCTCTCTCCTTTTTTTCTTCTTCTTCTTCTTCTTCTCATAACGAGGTCGTTATACCTTGGTCGGATAACCTACGCATCCAACGTGTCGGAAATTGTGCGAAGCGATTGCATCGCAGGCACCATAAGGTCTTCGCTCAGGAACCCGAGCCGGCGACAGGGGAAAGGGGATGGAAAAAACGCGGGAACTCGTAGGAAACAACGAAGGAAGGCCTGTGAACAAAACCAAAGTAGGAAACGGTAACAAGAATGTAAGAGAATGAGCGACGAAGTATACATTCAAGAGCGCGGAAGGTGCAGAGACCCCGTGCTGTTTTTCTTTTTTTTTCTCACAGAAAAGTTCCACGCGTCAGGAGAAACAATAGGTGGCACGTACAAACGTAAGTACCACCCGAGCAGAAATCTAATCAGGCTGCCTGAGGATCCATCAGGGCCGGATCAGGGATCAATAAGGCGCCCTGATCAAGTACGCCTGATTTGAGCCAGACAGGGGCCTGAGCAGGAATCAATAAGGCACCCTGATCAGGCACGCCTGATTTGCGCCAGACAGGGGCCTGAGCAGGGACCAATAAGGCGCCCTGATCAGGCACGCCTGATTTGCGCCGGATAGAAGCCTTATCAGGTATCAATAAGGCGCCCTGATCAGGCACGCATGATTTGCGCCGGACAGGGGCCTGAGCAGGGATCAATAAGGCGCCCTTATCAGGCACGCCTGATTTGCGCCGTATAGAAGCCTCATCAGGTATCAATAAGGCGCCCTGATCAGGCACGCATGATTTGCGCCGGACAGATTGGGCCGGAAAGATTGGGACGGTCATCGCCAAAATCGGAACAAAAACTAAACGATCAAGTCAAGTAAAATAAAAACTTAAACTTAAAAAAAATGTTTTCATATGTTTCATATTTTTAATAACGTTAGTAAACTTGATAACGTGTAACTGCGATAATAATTTAATAAATGTTGATCTATTTTTAAACAAAAAATTAATCAAATGATTGAGCCAGATGACACGCATGTCTCAGGCTGGATGAGGCACCTGATCCGGGCCAGATAAGTTGCTTGATCCGAGCCAGATATAGTGCCTAATCCGAGCCTGGTAAGGTGCCTGATCCGGGCCTGATAAAGCGCCTGATCAGAGCCAGATAAGGTGCCTGATCCGGACCTGAATTTGCAAAAGCGTTACATCCCTGATCAGGGCCGGACTAAATTTGCCTGATCCGGCCCGGATTTGCTATTGTGGCAGCCTGATCCGGTCCGGATTTCACCCTGAACAAATTTCTGCTCGGGCAGGTCTGTAAATATTGGGAGTACAAATTAATTCGGTCCGTTTTTTTTTGTGGTAAAAAATCCATTTATTTCAAAATAAAAGGTATGAATAGATTAATCGAAGTATCGTCCATCGCTGGCTACTACGTTTTTCCCACCTCTCAGGCAATTTTCGAATTCCATCTCGAACAAAAACGTCTCGTCTTTCGAGGCGATCCAAGATTTCGAGCCAATTTTCGATTTCTGCGAAAGAAGTGAAGCGGTGAGCTGCTTAAATCCTGCCTGCATCCGTCGGAACAACCAGTAATCAGAAGGAGCAATGTCCGGAGAATACGGCGGGTGCGGTAAAATATCCCATTTGAGCGTTTCCAAAGATTTTGTTTACGACTTTTGCGACACGAGGCCGAGCGTTGTCACGCAGAAGAATAATTTTGTCATGTCTTTGCTCGTATTCCGGCCGTTTTTCTCGTAATTCACGGCTCAAACGAATCAATTGTAGTCTATACCGATCGCCCGTAATGGAATCGCCAGGTTGTAGCAGCTCATTGGCTCATTTGGCTGTCCAGGCCGAGGCTTGTCTTCAACGCTGAACATCAACGTTCTTAAAGCGTCGAAACCATTCCCTGCATGATTTATCAGTTGGAGCATCATCACCATAAACTTCAAGAAGCATTCGATGCGCTTCAGCTGCACTTTTCTTCCAATTAAAGGAGAAAAGTAAAACTTGCCGCAAATGCTGCTTGGTTGACACAAACATTTGACATATTCAACACAGTAAAAAACAAGGTTTTTAATGGAACTCAAAGCGATATAAACTGAATGTTATTGACAGATGTCTAACCTATCTGAAACCACCGAAATCAGCTGTTTTCCAACTCTCCAACTTTCCAATTACGCTCCAAATATCTAATCCTTCAATTCTCCAACTCTCCAGCTCTCCAACTACTCTCCAACCCTCCAACTCTCCAATTCTCCAATTACTCTCCAAATATCCAATCTTTCAATTCTCCAACTCTCCAACGCTCCAACTACTCTCCAGCTCTCCAACTCTCTAACTATTCAACTCTCCAACTACTCTCCAACTCTCCAACTACTCTCCAACTCGCCAACTGCTCTCCAACTCTCCAACTATTCATCAATTCTCCAGCTTTCCAACTACTCTCCAACTCTCCAACTCTCTAACTATGCTCCAACTCTCCAACTTTCCAATTACTCTCCAAATATCCAACCCTTCAACTCTCCAACTCTCCAACTCCCTAACCACTCTCCAAATATCAAACCCTCCAACGCTCAAACTACTCTCCAACTCTTCAACTCTCCAACTGCTCTCCGACTCTCCAACTCTGTAACTATTCTCCAACTCTCCAACTTTCCAATTACTCTCCAAATATCCAACCCTTCAACTCTCAAACTCTCCAACTCTCCAACTCTTCTCCAAATATCCAACCCTCCAACTCTCCAACGCTCCAACTACTCTCCAGCTCTCCAACTACTCTCCAACTATGCTCCAACTCTTCAACTCTCCAACTACTCTCCAGCTCTCCAACTCTTCAACTCCCCAACTACACTCCAACTCTCCAACTGCTCTCCGACTCTCCAACTCTCCAACTACTCTTCAACTCTCCAACTCTCCAACTTTCCAACAACTCCCCAACTTCCCAACTACTCTTAAACTCTCCAACACCCCCCTCTCTCTCTCTCGAACTGTAAATATAATTATCATCCTGATAACATTGTAATGTACATATTAAAATTGAAACTTACAATTCGTAATCATAAATGACTCTACATCTAATGCGGCATTTTTCCACCAATCACAGACATTCAGCATGTCGCAGCTCCCCCCACTCTGCCACAACACAGCGGCAGTGGAGAGTGGGTAGCGTTATTTTCCTGTGACATCTCGCTGAATCAGACCCCTACACACATCTTAAAAAGCATTTTCAATGCTAAAATGTAATTAATACATATTTCAAATTCTTGCCATCACGTTTTCCCCATGTGTTACGTAGTGGGTGGCATCTGGATTCCGATGAGGATGCCCCTTCTAGGGAATCCGTATCGTATCCCGATCGGGATCTGATCGGAACTTAGGTATCCCTGAAGAAATGTCTGCACGGTTGAACGTCAGGTTGCGCGTGGCATTTTTCTAAAATCATTGGGAGAATGGAACATTTATTGGGTTCAATTTCACATTATCGATAAAGCGAAGCCAAATATCCTCGTATTTCACTTCTAGTTTCACCGCAACAACGGTAGACGCCTTTTTCTCTATTCTTTCTAGCCACGATAACATATTTACTCTCGGTCGCAAGTTTTAACGTCACGTTTTAAGAGTCCTGGAGCACTTTCTCGACAACGACATCATCGTTCATCATGGACACACATACATGTACTCATGTATATATATATATATATATACTTATGTCGCCATGATACGAAGTCTAGAGGGTCACAACCACGGCGGTGTTACTTCATGCGTGGTTCCTTTTCTTCGTTGGTTCCCAGAGACCAAGAGCGAGTTACCCCGCGACCGGAGGCTCCCCCCCTCTCCCTTCCGCCGTCCCACTCCCTTATACCGCCCCCTTCCAATCTTGCCGCAGAAGTACGAGAAAAGTATAAGAGTGAGTTAAGAGTATTTCGCGCAGTGCTATATATAAAATCCCAGATTCAACGTGGAAGAATAAAAAGGGCTCATCTCATCCGATTTGCCAGTTAAAGGAAGGTGAATCGGGCTCTTTTGACTGTTAGAATTCGATAAAGTGCAGTGTACACGAGAAAGAGAACTAAGACGATGCCGATTGTAAGGACACAAGCGGAGAGAGAGAGAAAGAGAGAGACAGACAGAGAGAGAGAGAGAGAGAGAGAAGGAGCGAGTGAGTGAGAAGTTGGGTAACGTTGATGGAGGAAGAGACCGAAAGGGAAAGGAGACAGGAGGGCCTGAAGTATCCTGAAGGTGTGGGTATATATACGTGAGACCACGTCCTTGCGCGCCACGTCCATTCGCATCCGCTATTATACGACGCTTTTGGTTCTTCTTTTTTTTTCGTGGGAGTAAGAGGAGCGAGAAAGAGAGGGAGAGAGAATGATTCTTCGTAGCTATAAAGGGGTTTCATCGTCGTTCTCGCGTTTCTCTCACAAATACACACACACACACACACACACCCACACTCACACACACCCACACTCACACACACCCACACACACATATACGGGACCATAGCGTGCATTTCGATCTTCTATATGTTTCTCGTCTCCTTTCTCATCCTCTGTGCACTCGAAACGAGAGCTGATCGAGTAAAGTTACTTTTGCCACTCAAGAGAATGAGACAGAAGGAAAGAGAGAGAGAGAGAGAGAGAGAGAGAGAGGGAGGGAGTGAGTGGGCGGGAAAGTAAGAATGAGTGAGATCGAAAAAGAAAGGAAGAGGAAGGAGATCGATTTAGGTATCCTTACCATTTTACACACATACCGTCAAACCCAAACATACATATGTGTATGTGGTTGTATACCTTGTGGCATCTACTTCGATCTCACCGAAATACACATGCACACATATATATATATATATATATACGTATACACATATATATGCTTAAGAGCAATGTACCAATGGCATTTCCGGGTATCTAAAACCATCCCACCCGCCTCTTCATCATTCTTACTTTCTTCTCCATCTCGTTTCGTCCTCCCTCTCCCTCTTTCTCACCGATTTACTACCACCAGCCACTTCTATCTTACCTTTCGGTGTATGTGAAATGAGGTGATGTATACGTGAGGATGGGTGAACGAGATTGCAATTGGAAATCAAGGATCCACCGGGTAGCGCAATCTCGGAATCGTTTATTTCATCACCCTCTGCGCCATCCTTTAACTCGCCAAGCGCATCTCTCAGGAAGCCCGGACAAACAAAAACGAACGTGTAATTGCGTTCACGTCATTAATTATACAATTATCGTTGGCACTTTTTACGAAATCGGATTATACCTATGATTCGTTTGGTGGATGTCACGCTGTCGCTATACGACGAGTATACAGAGGGTGTCCCTCTTATCTCTGCCACCCGAAATAACTCGGTAATTATCGACGTGACAAAAAAATGTTCCAAACAAAAGTTGTACGGTGTGAGGGGGCCGTCAAATGCGACCAATTTTTTTTATTTCGGTGGAGGCGCTGACGCACAGTGAAGGTCACCGCCACTTTTTTAAATGGAACGGTACATTTTTTTTGTTCAACCATCTTGCGGAGCACCTCAAGCCGTATAAAAAATATTCGGGGGACAAAATCGTTCAAGGTGATTAAAGGTCAGTATTAGTAGGGCCACAAGCGTATTGCCTGATTTGTGAGAGTAAAAAGGCACCCTGATCAGGCCGCAGTAAGGTAGCCGTCT
>OZ010711.1:4940655-5006628 GCA_963932345.1 Ophion ventricosus | reverse complement strand
AAATTTGTTCAGGGTGAAATCCGGACCGGATCAGGCTGCCACAATAGCAAATCCGGGCCGGATCAGGCAAATTTAGTCCGGCCCTGATCAGGGATGTAACGCTTTTGCAAATTCAGGTCCGGATCAGGCACCTTATCAGGCTCTGATCAGGCGCTTTATCAGGCCCGGATCAGGCACCTTACCAGGCTCGGATTAGGCACTATGTCTGGCTCGGATCAAGCAACTTATCTGGCCCGGATCAGGTGCCTCATCCAGCCTGAGACATGCGTGTCATCTGGCTCAATCATTTGATACATTTTTTGTTTAAAAATAGATCAACATTTATTAAATTATTATCGCAGTTACACGTTATCAAGTTTACTAACGTTATTAAAAATATGAAACATATGAAAACATTTTTTTTAAGTTTAAGTTTTTATTTTACTTGACTTGATCGTTTAGTTTTTGTTCCGGTTTTGGCGATGACCGTCCCAATCTTTCCGGCCCAATCTGTCCGGCGCAAATCATGCGTGCCTGATCAGGGCGCCTTATTGATACCTGATGAGGCTTCTATACGGCGCAAATCAGGCGTGCCTGATCAGGGCGCCTTATTGATCCCTGCTCAGGCCCCTGTCCGGCGCAAATCATGCGTGCCTGATCAGGGCGCCTTATTGATACCTGATAAGGCTTCTATCCGGCGCAAATCAGGCGTGCCTGATCAGGGCGCCTTATTGATCCCTGCTCAGGCCCCTGTCTGGCGGAAATCAGGCGTGCCTGATCAGGGCGCCTTATTGATCCCTGCTCAGGCCCCTGTCTGGCTCAAATCAGGCGTACTTGATCAGGGCGCCTTATTGATCCCTGATCCGGCCCTGATGGATCCTCAGGCAGCCTGATTAGATTTCTGCTCGGGAGATTGCCTAGTAGCGATTGCTCCAATATTAGTCGATTTTGCTATTATAGGGACAAATCAGTATAAATTGCTTGACTAAAGAATTTTTGGCATAATAATTATTGAGATCGATTATAAATATATTGAAATAACACATTTCTTTTTCAAATATTTTACGTTTTGAAATATACTCGATTCACGCTACGCAATTATACATCCCACGTATCGTTTCACAAAACACGCCGATCGAGATCGAGAAAGCAATAAAGAAGAAATATAATTAAAAAAAACAACATAGCGATAAAATGGACGAGATATGACGTATACCTCCATCATACTTTTCCGTCCCGACTTCGAAACGGGGGAAAAAGAGCCGTAAAAAAAAATTTTTATGCCAATCCTGGCAGTACATCCGACTGCATATTCGCAGTTTTCACTCCTTCATGCGTCTTCCTCCGTCGCCCCGCTGGGTTCCCGGACTTTTCGCTTCTCTGGCACGGAAAAGGAAGCGTAAAGGAAGAAAAAAAAAAACAGTATTCGCACTCGCGATATTAACCCATTTGCAAAAAAAAAAAAAAAAAAAAAAACGTTAATCGTCACGATTTATCGACGTGGAGATGTTATGTATGGCTTTGTGTACGTGCGGGAGTGGGCGATAGGGGTATGCATAATATATACTGTACACACGTATACTCATCTGTATCGTTGTTGAAACTCTCGCCACTTTTATCGGGGATTTCCTTTTTCTCTCTCTCTCTCTCTCCCTCCCTCTCCCTCCCTCTCTCCCTCCCTCCCTCCCTCCCTCCCTCTCTCTCTCTCAATCCCTCTTTCTCTCTCCCGTTCATATTCGCGAGAGGAACGAGATCAAAGTGGGATGGGATGAGGGGCGGATAGGTGAAGAAAAAATAAAAAGGGTGTTTGCGCTCCCGCGGTTCACTCTCACCCCTTTCCCGATTCCGCCGAAACCTCGCGACCAGAGGATACGTCGAGCGCCATTAATTATTTACACGCCATGAACAGCATCGAGGGAGTAAAAGGCGCGATGGTCGTTGCGGGGGGGGGGGGGGGGGGGGGGGGGGGGTGAGGGTGAGGGTGCGGAGGCCACTGTACACGCAGAGAACTCGTTCATCCCCTCGCAATGCACGGGTCGCATTTACGGTACCTACCGGTACCATTCGCACACTTCGCAGCCCCTCGTTCCCTTCTGTCCTCTCCTCTAACCCGCGCCACCCCCGCCCCTTCACGCCTCTTCCATCTCCTTCTTCATCCCCATAGCTGAGGAATTATATTGACTGCAATCCCGCGGTCGAAGCCTGCGGTCGATCTGGCCAATCCAGAATTATGTGTATATCGTGTCAAAAAGGACGCCCCGTTGTGGCCCAAACGATCCCCCGCTGTATCACAATATCTGCTCTTTCGCTCGGTATCCTCTGCGCACCTGTACGAGCCCTTCCGTGACATTTCGATATCGCTATTTTTTTTTTTGTTCCACTGTTCATTTATACACCCTTGCAGGCTTTTACGAGCCCATTCTTTTCACGTTTAGCTCATACTTGTCACTACACGGTATTCCCCGAGCAGAAATCTAATCAGGCTGCCTGAGGATCCATCAGGGCCGGATCAGGGATCAATAAGGCGCCCTGATCAAGTACGCCTGATTTGAGCCAGACAGGGGCCTGAGCAGGAATCAATAAGGCACCCTGATCAGGCACGCCTGATTTGCGCCAGACAGGGGCCTGAGCAGGGATCAATAAGGCGCCCTGATCAGGCACGCCTGATTTGCGCCGGATAGAAGCCTTATCAGGTATCAATAAGGCGCCCTGATCAGGCACGCATGATTTGCGCCGGACAGGGGCCTGAGCAGGGATCAATAAGGCGCCCTGATCAGGCACGCCTGATTTGCGCCGTATAGAAGCCTCATCAGGTATCAATAAGGCGCCCTGATCAGGCACGCATGATTTGCGCCGGACAGATTGGGCCGGAAAGATTGGGACGGTCATCGCCAAAACCAGAACAAAAACTAAACGATCAAGTCAAGTAAAATAAAAACTTAAACTTTAAAAAATGTTTTCATATGTTTCATATTTTTAATAACGTTGGTAAACTTGATAACGTGTAACTGCGATAATAATTTAATAAATGTTGATCTATTTTTAAACAAAAAATTAATCAAATGATTGAGCCAGATGACACGCATGTCTCAGGCTGGATGAGGCACCTGATCCGGGCCAGATAAGTTGCTTGATCCGAGCTAGATATAGTGCCTAATCCGAGCCTGGTAAGGTGCCTGATCCGGGCCTGATAAAGCGCCTGATCAGAGCCTGATAAGGTGCCTGATCCGGACCTGAATTTGCAAAAGCGTTACATCCCTGATCAGGGCCGGACTAAATTTGCCTGATCCGGCCCGGATTTGCTATTGTGGCAGCCTGATCCGGTCCGGATTTCACCCTGAACAAATTTCTGCTCGGGTCCCAGTTCTCGAGGTGACTATCGGAATTATCCCTTGCAGAAATGTGACCGGACATTCCATACTTTGTGCTTGGCTAGACTTGCCTCGCCTGATTCACTTGACCAGGTATGGAACAGATCGGCAAGTTCACAAAATCGTTTTTTTTTTTACGGCTTTACACTCGATGTTTGGAAATTATATTGGGAGTACAAATTAATTCGGTCGGTTTTTTTGTGGTAAAAAAGCCATTTCAAAATAAAAGGTACGAATAGATAAATCAAAGTATTGTCCATAGCTGGCTACTACTTTTTCCCACCTCTCAGGCAATTTTCGAATTCCATCTCGAACAAAAACGTCTCGTCTTCTGAGGCGATCCAAGTTTTGAGGCGATTTTCGATTTCTGCGAAAGAAGTGAACCGGTGAGCTGCTAAATCCTGCTGCATCCGTCGGAACAACCAGTAATCAGAAGGTGCAATAGGTCCGGAGAATACGGCGGGTGCGGTAAAATATCCCATTTGAGGGTTTCCAAATATTTTTTTACGACTTTTGCGACACGAGGCCGAGCGTTGTCGTGCAGAAGAATAATTTTGTCATGTCTTTGCTCGTATTCCGGCCGTTTTTCTCGTAATGCACGGCTCAAACGAATCCAATTGTAGTCCATACCGATCGCCCGTAATGGAATCGCCAGGTTGTAGCAGCTCATTGGCTCATTTGGCTGTCCAGGGCGAGGCTTGTCTTCAACGCTGAAATCACCGTTCTTAAAGCGTCCAAACCATTCCTTGCATGATTTATCAGTTGGAGCATCACCACCATAAACTTCAACAAGCATTCGATGCGCTTCAGCTGCACTTTTCTTCCAATTAAAGCAGAAAAGTAAAACTTGCCGCAAATGCTGCTTAGTTGACACAAACATTTGACATATTCAAGACAGTAAAAAACAAGGTTTTTAATGAAACTCAAAGCGATATAAACTGAATGTTATTGACAGATGTCTAACCTCTCTGAAACCACCGAAAATCAGCTGTCACTATGAAACATTCATAACAGCCAGAGCCATCTCTTGAAAACGGACCGAATTAATTTGTACTCCCAATAATATTCTGGCAGGAATACATTGCGAGCTAGTACACTTTCACGTAATTTAGACATTGATACCTACTTCCTGAAAAGTAAAGCCTGTCTTCAGGAACTGTGTAAAGCTCCTTTGCTTTTCATCCCATCAAAGATATTTACAATCGACTAGCTTTTGCACGTGACTCCTTCCGCGTGGACTTTAGCATTTCATCCAGAGAGTTGATAAACAAAAGAGAGGAAAAAAAAAAAATAAGAAATAAAGAAAGAAGGTACATTGTAATATTTCTTAGGCACGGTGGTAGACTGACTGGCTTAGGTGAGGATTGGTAGTTAAGGCCTTAGGCCACTCTAGAGGCCAAAAAAGGGCATATTATGTGATTTTTTTTTTTCAGCGAAATCATCTGTCTAATTGAGAATAACGAGGATGGCGCTGGATGTCGCTAATAGAAACGACCCGTATACGTGAAATTTGCCGAAGGGCACTCTATCTCTTCCGTTTTCCGCATGCCAGCCGGAAAAAAAAAAGAACTCATTGTGCGCTGTAATCGATGTTGTGTACGCTTGATCCTCCATGAGGCGAGTCGTGCGGTCGTTTTTTTTTTAAGCCCTGATTTTCGAGAGCGTTCGTACGATGCTTGAAAATATTTGCAACACTATGACAGCGGGCGATTCCATTCTGAGGATTCGAATGATTGATCTTTTTATCATCGACATTTAAAATGGATTTCAAATGCTTAATAGCCGTTTGATTTTCCATTGGTTTTTAGAGTGGTTGCATTATAATTGGACCCTTAAGGGGAGAAATATCTTTAGAATTTTCGAAAAATCGATTTTTTTTTTTACATTTTTCGAAACTATAATATATTAAGCGGATACGGTTGAGAGGAAAAATTCGAAATATGAAATATTTACGGACTTATAGCTCATAGTGGAGAACGTCGAGACCGCATATCCGCGAACTAGCGGAGCAATTTTTTCTTCACAGTACTTTTCTGTACACCTGCTGTACCGCTTGTTTGGGTTTCCCAAATCCAAAACGCGAACGAGAGTTTCAACGCAACAGTTTGGCGATTAGCTCCAAAACACCTCCCGAGTAGAAATCCTACTCCGGCTACAAGAAAGGCCTGATCAGGCATCCTGATTTCTTTTTCATGCCTTGATCAGGATTTTTTATCAAGCCCTGATCATTTTTGTGACACTTTCCCTGACTTCGGTCTGATCAGGGTAAAAAATCTTGATCGATGAAAAAGATCAAGGCCTGATCAGGATAGAACATCAAGGCTTGATCAGTGAAAAATATCAAGGCATGATCAGGATAGAACGTCAAGACTTGATCAGTGAAAAAATCGAGGCCTGACCAGGATAGAACATCAAGGCTTGATTACAGTGAAAAATAAAGGCCTGATCAGGATAGAAAATCAAAGCCTGATCAGCGTAAAAAATAAAGGCCTGATCAGTGCAAAAAATCTAAGCCTGATCAGGGCTTTATTTTTCAAGGATTAATTGAATTGAAACATCATCGCCTAGTCAGGATGATGGAATGAACCTCTGCTGTGGATGTCCTATTTATTCCTGAAATAAAAAATACCACGCAAACCCAAAATAGAAAAACACACAAATTACAAATAACGTTGATACTTTATTTTATAAACTAAATAGGAATCTGGTTTATCACAAATTTTTCTTATTACTCTACTTTATCACACTTATATTTTTCTTATTACTCTACTTTATCACATGTTTTGTGAGCCGTAAGTCCAGTTGCTTGGCCATCGCCTGAAGCTAGCTGGATCAGGCGAATTGAGGCAAGCCGTAAGTCCGCTTGATTGACCATAGCCTGAAGCTAGCTGGATCAGGCAACTGGAGGAAACACTACATCCAGTTGCCTGACTATCACCTGACACCGACCGGATCAGGCATATTGAGGCATACCTTAAGTAAGGCCTCCGTACTACAACGTGATCAGGCCCGGATCAAATATCAAGCCAGCCTGACAATATTTCTACTCGGGCTCCATTCTGGGCTCAAAATCGTTGAAATCGCAGTCTATATTGCCGCTGGAGTGTTTAATGAAGGCTGCTCCTTCATTCTAAGAATTATGAATGCGTTGGACATAATTGTTAGGACGTACGCCAGAATTTTCGCCGAAAACTCCGACGAGGCACGGATAGAGAGGCACAACCGGATGAGCCTTTTCCTCGACAAAAGCAGCTCGTACAGCCCGAAACCAGCAGCAAATGGATGAAAATCAGCTTTTCGAGGAAGTTGAAGGGTTAGTGTATGGGCCTGGAATCGCCGATCGATCGGTAAGTCACTAAAATTTATAGTTTTATCGTATTGAAACTTTAAACGCGATTATCTCGAAACTACATTTTCAAAAACTGCTCACACTGTAGCTCAAAAAGTTATTGATCGATCTCGCTAAAATTTTGCGAGGTCTCTGTCTATGATATTGCCGGAAGGATAAACCTCAAGTTTGAAGGACATCGCGTGGATGAAATTTTTTGGGTTAAAAAGTGTCGAAAAAATGCTCGAAAATTTGAACTTTCGGTTAAAAAGCCTGTGTAATTTTCAATTTTATACTTTTTTATAATTTTATAGGTTTATCCTTCCCCTACATGTGTCAGTAATCGAAAAATAATTTTGTTTTCTGTTTCAGATGAACAGTAAAAATGTGAAAAATGGAGCATTTTTTGATGGCACAGGAAAGACGCCTGGGGTAAAAGGCTATAACGTCGCTAATTTCTTTTGTAAAAAGAAAAAAAATTTTGAGCTCTTTAAGCCTATAATAAAATCACATTAAAATTTCATCCGTTCTTCTGTAATTAAAAATACAAATAAGTGTCGAAAACGAAAAAGTTTCGAAGTTATTCCGTGAAATGTGAAATTTTCCACTGCTCTCCATAAGAATACGCGTAAAATCATGAAATCTTTGATAGCCAATATCTCGAAAACAGAACGGTGAATTCTTTTGCAATGTCGGAGGTCATCATTGAATAGTGTTCAGAATGAGTCGTCAAAATAAAAATCTATAGAAAAACGTGGCTACTACCGTCCTAAAAAAAGTTCATGAACCATCTATGGTAACTGTCAGAAGAGTCAATCCGTTTGTCTTTTTTCGATGACGACATTCCAATTAAGACGAAGCGCGAAATGACTGAGTCATTAGCACGTCCAGGGAGTGCCAGTCGTCAAGTGAAAGCTGATATAACGATCCAGAGACTTCTTAACATCAGATTGGCAAACTTCGTAACCGCTTGTAGCGTGCGATTGTTTGTAATAATAAAAATAGAGCCAACTTTTCTTGCTCGCGACCAACTGGCGTAGAAAAGTGATGAAAGCTTTACAGGGAGCCTTCACGATCTTTTTTTTTCTCTCTCTCTATTTGTCACAATTTGATCGGATGGCCTACTAAAAAATAAAAAAAATAAAAAAAAATTCGTGGGTGTTTGTGGTAATAAATTTGCCATTCAATGCTCTTATCCTTGAAGGTTGAAGCAACGCACGAATAGTCGCGCGAACCCGTCATTTCTATTATAAATATATCCCCGTGCAATGGAGGACAAGCGAAATTCGACGAAAATTATATCTAGAATGTTCTAGTTTCATTCGGGACGTGTGACACACACGTCGGATAGTCACGATATTTATTTTCACCCAAGTTTATTTTTGATCTTCGAACATTCGATACAATTGAATGGTAAAGATTTGAGAGCATACAATTTGTATGCTCTCAAAAGTATAGGTACAGTCCAATTTTCGAAACGTACACTACCGGCGAAAAGTTTCCGGACAAAAATTCAAAAAAGTTCCGGAACGTTTTTCTATGCCATTTCCACGATATTTGACATAAATGAATTTAATAAACGGCATTTTGAAGAGGAGGAATTCACCTTCATTCCTTTTTTTTTGAAATTTTTTTATTTTTTTTTTTACGACTAGTACGCTTTTTCGAAAACGACCATTTTTCGCCTTTTCTTTGTTCCTTTTCTAGTGGACCCCGTTTATACAGACAACATTTTTTCATGCATTTCTTTGACCGGAATCATAAAGGGGGAAGCTCAAGCTTCAATTTCATTTTTTATTAAGCTTCGTACGATTTTTTTTTCTAAAGATATTGTGATTTTTTTGAAAAAAAGTAACAATTTAAAAAATAACGTGTAACGTGAAAACGACAAGGATTCAAGAAAAATCGCAAGATAGTAAAAAGTTGAATCGGTTTTCCGTGAGTTCGCGGGAATTTTTACAGATTTTTTTTTCAAAATTTTTTTTCACCTATTTTCGGTAAAAAAATCAGATTAATTACCGTAACGCGAGAAAAAAATGTGGAAAAAATCTGAAATAATCCTATTGCGTTGAAAATAGAAAAATAAAAATGTTTTCTCTCTTGAAATTTTTCCACAAACCCTTTAGTTCTCGAGTTACGGTAATTGAATAATCTGATTTTTTACCGAAAATAGGTGACAAAAAAAACAATTCGAAAAAAAAATCTGAAAAAATTCTCGCATACTCAACGAAAACCCACTCGACTTTTTACTATCTTGAGGTTTTCCTTGAATCCTCGTAGTTTTCGCGTTACACGTTATTTTTCAAATTGTCTCTTTTTTAAAAAAAATCAAAATATCTTTGGAAAAAAAAAATCGTACGAAGCTTTAAAAAAAAAACAAAATTGAAGCTCGAGCTTCCCCCTTTGAGATTCCGGTCGAAGAAATGCTTAAAAAAATTTTGTCTGTAAACGGGGTCCACCAGAAAAGGAACAAAAAAAAAAAGCGAAAAATTGTCGTTTTCGAAAAAGGTCACTAGTCGTAAATAAAAATAGTAAAAAAATTTCAAAAAAAAAACGGAATGAAGGTGAATTCTTTCCCTTCAAAATGCCGTTTATTAAATTCATTTATGTCAAGTATCGGCGAAATGGCGTAAAAAATCGTTCCGAAACTTTTTGGAATTTTTGTCGGGAAACTTTTCGCCGGTAGTTTGTATACAATACGCGAATGAAAAAGCGGCATAAAAGATTGCGATACTGTTGGTAGAAGAAAAAAAAACTCATCGCCATCGAGAGGTATTGATGAAAAACTCCGAAAATACGCCTCATCGTTTTATCGATAAACGCGCAATGACAATAAAGCCAAAATTATTGTTATATCTTTATGTACGTATGGACGTATATACGACACAGTCATATTGTATATAAAACTGTGATACGTGTATATCTGTGTGTTTACTGATCCACGAATGGAGGCGACGAGTCTGCCGTTCGTACTTTCTGGCTTATGACTTATGAGAAAGCTCGACCAACAACCGGAAAAATGCACACATAGATCCCATTTTTGGGCCACTCACTCCAAGATATAGGCGAAAAATTTCAAAATTTTTCATTTTTTTTTTTTAAATTTTTGATTCCATTAGCCTCAACGGTTAGGAATATTTTAAGCTTTACAGAATTGAAAAATTCCATTATGCTATTCAATAAGGTAAGATTGCATTTATACTCCAAAGCCGTTTTTACACGATTCACGTTTTTTGAACCTTGTGAAAGTTCTAACTCTCGAACGAAGGTTCAGATCGCTTTGAAATTTTTACAACATATTCTTAGTATCATCACCTGTCGTGTGAACCACAGAAACAAAAATTTCAATGACACGAAAAAAAATATAAAAAATAAAATACCGACAGAAAATTGAGTAAAAAAATGTTAAGCTTCGAATTTTTATTATAATAATTTTTTAAAAAATAATATTGTAGGTTCACACTGAAGATACATTCATTATGCAATTAGAAAAATGTTCATTTTTGTTTTCAGACACCCACATTGATGCCGAGAACTTTCACCATCAACGCGCGCGCGCAAAAAAAATACATTGCTTTATTATGTTATATCTCCGCCATTTGTTAATATTTCTGATTTTTTTTTTACATATACTTAACCATGTGCATAAATGATCTGTAAAAAAAAATGTTGTCAATATATGCCTTATTTTTTTTTTAACCGTGTCTAGAAAAGTATCTTCGAAAATCGGCGAAATCGCGTATATAAGGCCTTAAATCGACACACACTCGAACAATAACAGTAAGAAAAACGAACATACAGCAGTGAGTACTTTATCGTGTAGATCGTTGAATGTTGGCTGACCAGCCAGAGGCTGTAGTAAACGCTTTAGGTTTACAAGTATCTCTTCCTCTCTCTCTCTCTCTCTCTCTCTCTCTCTCTCTCTCTCTTTTCCTTTTACTCATTGCACAAAGAGGGAGAGAGAACGAGAGAGAGAGAGAGAGAGAGAGAGAGAGTAAGCGAGCGAGAAAGAGGTAAAGCTTTTGGGAACGGAATTTGGGGCGGGATTCTACCGGTTTGCAGACGCAGTCTCCTGAAGCCGGAAACGTCTGTAGTACGTATTCTAGGAATATTCCAGTTGTGTGGGTACGTATATACAGGGTGGACCACGCAACGTGTGCACCTCTTTTACGACCAAAATATGCGTTGCACAAAAAAAATGTTTTATACAAAAGTTACATGGTTTATAAGGCTACACTGTGTGGGGCATTTATTTTTTTTATAGGTGGAGGCGCTTCGAAGATTTGAAGGTCAACTTTATTTTTTCAAATGGAATGCTATATTTTTTATAGCGTAATATGATAGAGTATCGAATTCTGAGTAAAAAGCGTATAGACCTTTATTAGCCCTAGAGTTAATAGCTAACGAGTAATTTCACTTTATTACTTTAAAATTTTCTTCACGTAATATCAAGTTGGAGATTCAAATCTACTACAAATTTCTGAATGGCAGTGTTTACATCACAGTGTTTATCAATATGAACACATTTACCACATCACACACACACTTATCATGATTCACAATCTTCTCAATGATTGTAATCCAGTATTGAAGTATCCTTCGGTGATTGTGCGTGATTATTATCAAGAAAGATAAAAGTGAAAATGAATGAATGAATCTCCAACTTGATATTACGTGAAGAAAATTTTAAAGTAATAAAGTGAAATTACTCGTTAGCTATTAAGGCAGAACACCACTGTGACCCCCTGTTTTTTTGCCATTTTTCAAGAATTTTTTTTTGTGGGAAAAAAAAGATATTCGAAATTTTTTTTTTGTTTTGTTCGTTGTTTATTGAAGATACATAAAAAAAAATTTCAAATTTTTCACGCCCCATGGTGACGCTGGGGAAGCTCCCGCGTCAGGTACTGTTGCCTCTGCAGTGGTTCGCGGCACGCAGCAGAACTCTCTTCAAAGTCGATCTGAAAAAAAATACCGAGTGTTTTCGTTAATAATATGATATTTTGAAGAGAAGTACGCAGGGATTTGAAAAAATATTGATTTTTAAAAAATAGGCACGCTTTTGAAATTAAAGGACGATTTTCGAGCAAAATTTCTCGTCGAAAATGGGCTATAACTTTTTTTATTATTGAGATATCGAAAAAATCCTATGTACTTCTTTAGATAATCTAGTTTTATTGATGCAGTCCAAATTTGAAGTCGATCGGATGAAAATTGCTCGAGTTCTGCTGCGTGCCGCACTCAAAAAAGTGGTTTTGAGAAAAACGCGTTCAAAGTTTTAGGTTTGTTAATTTATGCGATAAATTGGAAAAAAATTTGTTTACCTTTAATCAGCGATGCCGGCACCATATAGCTGGCCTTCAAGAAGCAAATGATTGTCCCTAGCATCTTTTCTCGAACTTGTAGAGGCTCTTCTTGCCTCTTTTGCAGCGTCTGTGAGCGAACGCTCCGCCAGCTCGATCCGCGCTGCGTCGGTTTCAACGCAAAAATTGAAACAATTTGGGCCGATAGTTATCCCCAACGTCTCCAAAACTTTCATGAGGCTTCTCAGGCCATCATTGAATAATAATACCGCGATATCAGCTGCAATATCGACGATTTTTTTGCTCCCGGACTGACACTTGGGGGCTATTGCCCAAACTGATTTGTTGTAGCTTTCGTTGTTGTTTTGCGTGAAGCCGCCCAAACAACGCTGCAGCAAATCGTCTCTGCTCAAATTTTCGAAGACTGGCGTAATTGCCGGGACCCCGAGCGTCACGGAGCGCTGCACCGCTCCACAAAATATTCAATATCTCCGAAAATAATTATTTTTTCGACCTGGATCCAACGGCATCTTAATCTTAAATGTATTTTAGATTTTTCTAGATGGTTTTCAAAAAATCGATTTTTTGAAGCCGTCACAGTGGTGTTGTCCCTTAACTCTAGGGCTAATAAAGGTCTATACGTTTTTTACTCAGAATTCGATACTCTATCATATTACGCTATAAAAAATATAGCATTCCATTTGAAAAAATAAAGTTGACCTTCAAATCTTCGAAGCGCCTCCACCTATAAAAAAAATAAATGCACCACATAGTGTAGCCTTATAAACCGTGTAACTTTTGTATAAAACACTTTTTTGTGCAACGCATATTTTGGTCGTGAAAGAGGTGCACACGTTGCGTGGTCCACCCTGTATATACCAGGGTGTCCCTCTTATCTCTGTCACCCGAAATCACTCGGTAATTATCGACGTCGAAAAAAAAACGTTCCAGACAAAAGTTGTACGGTGTGAAGGGGGCCATCGAATGCGACCAATTTTTTTCTACTTCGGTGGAGGCGCTGACGCACAGTGAAGGTCACCTCCACTTTTTAAATGAAATGGTACATTTTTTTTTCAACCATCTTGTGGATCACCTCAAGCCGCATAAAAAACATTCGGGGGTCAAAGTCGTTCAAGGTCATTGAAGGTCAGTATCGATGATACAAATCGAAATATCTCGGATCACTACCAAATATTTGGTAGTGATACGAGATATTTAGATTTGTATTTCATTTTAATAGGTGTTCGAAATTAGCTTGAAATGAGAGATATCGGAGATCGCAGTCATCGACAACACTTCGAATACCTTCTGTTTGTTTACCAACTCGCGTTAATCCGTATCGTGTGTAGCTCAATCGCGGTTGTCGTTCACTTTGATTTCAAATTTGTATAAGAGCTATTCATAATTTGACAATGTATCGGCAATTCGAAAAAAGTGGACATGACAATGTGTTACGGTGAAGCAAGAAAGAATTCCACAAGAGCGCGTTTGTCGTATGCCGAGCAATAGACGCATCATCAATGCGCGTAACAAGCCTCATTCCGAAAAGCATTCTACGATCGAAACAGTGTGTCTGCCCGAGCAGAAATTTGTTCAGGGTGAAATCCGGACCGGATCAGGCTGCCACAATAGCAAATCCGGGCCGGATCAGGCAAATTTAGTCCGGCCCTGATCAGGGATGTAACGCTTTTGCAAATTCAGGTCCGGATCAGGCACCTTATCAGGCTCTGATCAGGCGCTTTATCAGGCCCGGATCAGGCACCTTATTACCAGGCTCGGATTAGGCACTATATCTGGCTCGGATCAAGCAACTTATCTGGCCCGGATCAGGTGCCTCATCCAGCCTGAGACATGCGTGTCATCTGGCTCAATCATTTGATTAATTTTTTGTTTAAAAATAGATCAACATTTATTAAATTATGATCGCAGTTACACGTTATCAAGTTTACTAATGTTATTAAAAATATGAAACATATGAAAACATTTTTTTAAAGTTTAAGTTTTTATTTTACTTGACTTGATCGTTTAGTTTTTGTTCCGGTTTTGGCGATGACCGTCCCAATCTTTCCGGCCCAATCTGTCCGGCGCAAATCATGCGTGCCTGATCAGGGCGCCTTATTGATACCTGATAAAGCTTCTATCCGGGGCAAATCAGGCGTGCCTGATCAGGGCGCCTTATTGATCCCTGCTCAGGCCCCTGTCTGGCGCAAATCAGGCGTGCCTGATCAGGGCGCCTTATTTATCCCTGCTCAGGCCCCTGTCCGGCGCAAGTCATGCGTGCCTGATCAGGGCGCCTTATTGATACCTGATAAGGCTTCTATCCGGCGCAAATCAGGCGTGCCTGATCAGGGCGCCTTGTTGATCCCTGCTCAGGCCCCTGTCTGGCGCAAATCAGGCGTGCCTGATCAGGGCGCCTTATTGTGCCTGCTCAGGCCCCTGTCTGGCTCAAATCAGGCGTACCTGATCAGGGCGCCTTATTGATCCCTGATCCGGCCCTGATGGATCCTCAGGCAGCCTGATTAGATTTCTGCTCGGGTGACTGGCCGACTGGAAAAATGTTTGGAGGCTGGTGGAGGTCATTTGGAACATCTATTGAAATAAAATATAAATTTGAAAATATTTTTGCTATCGATCCGATTTTCATCAATACTGACCTTGAATCACCTTGAACGACTTTGAGCCTCGAATGTTTTTTTATGCGGCTTGAGGTGCTCCGCAAGATGGTTGGCAAAAAAATCTACCATTCCATTTACAAAAGTGTATATGACCTTCACTGTGCGTCAGCGCCTCCACTGGAATAAAAACAAATTGGTCGCATTTCATGGGCCCCTTCACACCGTACAACTTTTGTCTGGAACATTTTTTTAGTGACGTCGATAATTACCGAGTTATTTCGGTTGGCAGAGATAAGAGGGACACACTGTATACAGACACACAGTATACGTGTATATATGACTCATACACGTTACGTGGGAGAATCGACGAGCAAAGTTTCGTCGTGGGAAATGTACTAGTACCTCTTCCGGTTTGGCCATTACGTTACTACGTGAGTTTCTGTGTGTGTGTGTATTAGGTACTGACCCACAGAATGCTGGATATCGTTCGTTGTCCACTGGACCGGGGTCTGTACACTCTTGTTGGAAAGGCTGCTCTTTACAAAATCGGTGTGAACGTTGGCAATATGGTCACTTTGGGAGAAGAGAGACAGAGAGAGAGAGAGAGAGAGAGAGAGAGAGAGAGAGAGAGAGAGAAGAGAGAGAGAGAGAGGGAGAAGGAATTCGGATAAATCTCTGCTAAGCTTCGTTTGGGCTTTCATTTTTCACCTTGATCAATTCCATAAGCGCTGATTTGATGCCCAATTATTTTGTGCCACTTTACGCACGCTCATAACAAAATGCATTTATCATTAACCTGATAAAAAAAAAAACGAAGGAGCAACAGAAACCCCTCTAATTAGTTGGATATGGGTTTCCATCCAAACTTCCTACTGCAAATCCAAGTGTGTTGTTTTAACACGGCTGCATCCCGAGCAGAAATTTGTTCAGGGTGAAATCCGGACCGGATCAGGCTGCCACAATAGCAAATCCGGGCCGGATCAGGCAAATTTAGTCCGGCCCTGATCAGGGATGTAACGCTTTTGCAAATTCAGGTCCGGATCAGGCACCTTATCAGGCTCTGATCAGGCGCTTTATCAGGCCCGGATCAGGCACCTTACCAGGCTCGGATTAGGCACTATATCTGGCTCGGATCAAGCAACTTATCTGGCCCGGATCAGGTGCCTCATCCTGCCTGAGACATGCGTGTCATCTGGCTCAATCATTTGATTAATTTTTTGTTTAAAAATAGATCAACATTTATTAAATTATTATCGCAGTTACACGTTATCAAGTTTACTAACGTTATTAAAAATATGAAACATATGAAAACATTTTTTTAAAGTTTAAGTTTTTATTTTACTTGACTTGATCGTTTAGTTTTTGTTCCGGTTTTGGCGATGACCGTCCCAATCTTTCCGGCCCAATCTGTCCGGCGCAAATCATGCGTGCCTGATCAGGGCGCCTTATTGATACCTGATAAGGCTTCTATCCGGCGCAAATCAGGCGTGGCTGATCAGGGCGCCTTATTGATCCCTGCTCAGGCCCCTGTCTGGCACAAATCAGGCCTGCCTGATCAGGGCGCCTCATTGATCCCTGCTCAGGCCCCTGTCCGGCGCAAATCATGCGTGCCTGATCAGGGCGCCTTATTGATCCCTGATCCAGCCCTGATGGATCCTCAGGCAGCCTGATTAGATTTCTGCTCGGGATGTGTAGGGTCAGAGTGGGATCAGTGATTCATTTTTTTTTCAGAGGTCTATGGCTGCCTAACCGTTCTCATAATCCGAATGAAACCTTGACCAAAGGTGAGGTATGTTCAATGGCGTCATTTTGTTAAAAGACACTGAACAGCCTAACCCAATAGATACCGAGATAATAACCATTGAGGCCTTAGGCCACTATAGAGGCCAAAAAAGGGCATATTTTGTGATTTTTTTTTTCCGCGAAAGCATCAAATAAATCGGAATTACAAAATAGGGCTTTTATTATACACGTAATTGACTATAGAAAATTATTTTTTTCACAGCGATACATGTCAAAATGGGGACTGTGCTGCATTTTTCCGATGACGCCTTTATTTCTGGAAGGTCAACGGCCGGATCAACAGCTCCTATAATTTTTGAGTTATGATGAGACATTAAATTTTTTTCGATTATATATAAGAATAGCTACAGAAGTACGTAGGATTTTTTTTATATATTGTTTTTTTAATAAAAATGGCGCATTTCTAAAACAAAAAGTGTACAATGCCATGAGAAAATCGTCATATAATTGTTTATCAAGAAGGAACTATGAAATATGATAAAAGGCTTCGAAGCAAAAAGTACAATCGAACGAGTCAGACTTTTTCTCACAGACGCTCAAAATTCTATTACCTCAAACCTCGTGTATATGCAATGCCCTGCATCTCTGCATTATATATATTAGGAGTACAAATAAGTCTCCGCTGTTTGACAAAAGTTGGCCCCACCAGGAGATTATGGTTGAAATTGTCAGATGTAAAACGTCATATCGTAAGGTTGGACATCTGGCAAGACCATAATCTTGAAATATTAGCGATTTTGTATAAGCAACACATCATTTTTTTCGTGCGAAAATGTCGAGTTTTGAGCCGGATAAGCGTCATTTGCGGGAATTTTTTATTTACTTCTTTAATTTGAAGAAATCTGCAGCTGAGGCGCATCGATTGCTCGTAGAAGCATATGGTGAGGCTGCCTTGAGTGATAGAAGTTGTCGTGAGTGGTTACAAAAGTTTAAGAACGGCGAGTTTGACGTCGAAGACAAAGAACGTAGCGGAAGGCCGAAAGTGTACGAAGACATGGAATTGGAAGAGTTATTGGAAGGAGATTCGTGACAAACGCAAGAAGAACTTGCACTTACATTAGGAGTGACTCAACAAGCAATTTCACATCGTTTAAAATCGTTGGGAATGATTCAAAAGCAAGATAATTGGGTTTCATATGAAATGAAGCCGAGAAACGTTGAACGCCGATTTTGCACATGTGAAATGCTGCTTGCCAGGCATAAGCGAAAGGATTTTTTGCATCCTATAGTCACTGGTGATGAAAAATGGATCCACTACGATAACCCAAAGAAGAGGAAATCATGGGGACCACCTGGCCATGCTTCAACATCGACAGCCAAGCCGAATATTCATGGAAAGAAACTCATGTTGTGTATTTGGTGGGATCAGCTTGGTGTCGTGTATTACGAGTTGCTCAAACCGAACGAAACCATTACTGGGGCTCTTCACCGAACACAATTGATGAGATTGAGCCGAGCACTCAAGGAAAAACGCGCCCACTACTACTCCAGACACGACAAAATTATTCTCCTGCATGATGATGCTCGTCCACATGTTGCGGCGCCGGTCAAAACCTACTTGGAGACACTCAAATTGGGAAGTTTTACCCCACCCGCCGTATTCACCAGACATTGCTCCCTCTGACTATCATTTATTTCGATCGATGACACGCACGGCCTGTCCGAGCAGCACTTCACATCATACGAAGATAACAAAAATTGGGTCGATTTGTGGATAGCCTCAAAAGATGAAGCCTTCTTCCGACGCGGTATCCATATGCTGCCAGAAAGATGGCAAAAAGTAGTGGCCAGCGATGGATAATACTTTTAATAAAACATAAACCCGAGCAGAAATTTGTTCAGGGTGAAATCCGGACCGGATCAGGCTGCCACAATAGCAAATCCGGGCCGGATCAGGCAAATTTAGTCCGGCCCTGATCAGGGATGTAACGCTTTTGCAAATTCAGGCCCGGATCAGGCACCTTATCAGGCCCGGATCAGGCACCTTACCAGGCTCGGATTAGGCACTATATCTGGCTCGGATCAAGCAACTTATCTGGCCCGGATCAGGTGCCTCATCCAGCCTGAGACATGCGTGTCATCTGGCTCAATCATTTGATTAATTTTTTGTTCGAAAATAGATCAACATTTATTAAATTATTATCGCAGTTAGACGTTATCAAGTTTACTAACGTTATTAAAAATATGAAACATATGAAAACATTTTTTTAAAGTTTAAGTTTTTATTTTACTTGACTTGATCGTTTAGTTTTTGTTCCGGTTTTGGCGATGACCGTCCCAATCTTTCCGGCCCAATCTGTCCGGCGCAAATCATGCGTGCCTGATCAGGGCGCCTTATTGATACCTGATAAGGCTTCTATCCGGCGCAAATCAGGCGTGCCTGATCAGGGCGCCTTATTGATCCCTGCTCAGGCCCCTGTCTGGCGCAAATCAGGCGTGCCTGATCAGGGCGCCTTATTGATCCCTGCTCAGGCCCCTGTCCGGCACAAATCATGCGTGCCTGATCAGGGCGCCTTATTGATACCTGATAAGGCCCCTGTCCGGCGCAAATCATGCGTGCCTGATCAGGGCGCCTTATTGATCCCTGATCCGGCCCTGATGGATCCTCAGGCAGCCTGATTAGATTTCTGCTCGGGAAGTACCGTTCTTTCACAATAAATGCCCCATTTTTGATAAAAAACGGCGGACACTTATTTGTACTCCCAATTTATATATATATATATATATTTTACACATGCACATATATTTGCGTGCGAGTTTTAACACGCATACTCTCGACACCCTCCGATTTGGCGTAGCGCCAAATCACGTGACGCTCTTGCCCTGTGAGACTCTGCATCTGCATTTCCTACGGATGCAGAAATAGCTTACGTGCTGCTGCTCTGGTGCTCCGCTACATTGCCTCGCTTCTTTTTCGAATGTATAGTATATTACACATCCATATATATATATATATATATATATATATATATATATATAAATGTTCGGAATTGCAAAGAGAGGCTACTCGAAAAGTTGGATATCTACGGTTCCAGTAGGGATTTCTTTAAACAGATATATATATATATATATATATATATATATATATATATACTTGCATCTACACATCGTACAGATATATTTTACGTGTACTGAAGATGCATTTGAGTGTATTGGAGCGCAACGTACGCTTTTTTTTTTCCTCCTAGAGATCTCGAGACGTTCCTCCTTCTCGGGGTCCGGGCACGAAACGCGCATGAAACGTTCCTATACACATAAACGTGAATAAAATTCCAAGGATATCGAGATCTATACTTGAGTTTAGTAGAGACGGAAGTCTGTCGATCATTTTCATACTCGCGCTATCCGCGAGGATATATATATATATATATATCGTCGCGACATTTACACGTTTCTTCATAGATAATAATATCGTCGGGGCCGTTTGGGGAATTGAATACGCAAACTTCGAAGAAGGGAAAATTGTCGGATGTGAAATGTCATGGTGGAATTGGCGATCTGTAAAATAGCTATATGACATCTGATTGGTGAAAAAATCAAATTGTAATTAGGGCAAAGCATTCGATAGAAATTATACGTGGTCATACGATGAAAGTATTCAATTTTTGTGAAAAAAAAAAACATAGGTGAAAATGGAATTTACGAAGTTTTACCCACGTAAAAACAATCGCAAGAATGTTAAATGTGCTGTGATGTATTGAGTGAAAAATTATTTTGTAAACGTGCAAAAAACCGATCAATCGAACAAAAACCGATCAAAACACCGAACAAACCCATACAAACCCAAACAAATCCACGTATCTTAATTTACTAGGAAAAATGTATTCAATACGTATTTGACGTATTTCAACCCGAGTAGAAATATTGTCAGGCTGGCCTAATATTTTATCCGGACCTGATCAAGTAGTAGTACGGAAGCCTTATTTAAGTCATGCCTTAATTTGCCTGATCCGGCTGGTGTCTGGCGATAGTCAGGCAACTGGATGTACGTTTTCCTCCAGTTGCCTGATCCGGCTAGATGCAGGCGCTGGTCAAGCAACCGGACTTACGGCTTACTTCAATTTGCCTGATTCGGCTAGCTTCAGGCGATGGTCAAGCAGCCGGACAGAGTAGGCTACCGAACGATGGTAAGTTGACTGCGTAGTTTAGTCCAGTGAATGTGATGCCATCGGTGCATATTCAATCAAATCTCTAAGAGAAAGTGTTATTTATTTTCTACATGCATCTACGTGAAAAATGTATTTGATAAATAAAAATTCATATTCAGTTTAAAAAATAAACTATTAGCGTTAATTATAATTTCGTGCCTTTTTCTCTTTTAAATATGCGTGGTATTTTTTATTTCAGGAATAATTAGGATATCCGAAACAGGGCTCCATTACATCATACTGACTAGGCCATGCTTTTTCATTTTGATCAAGCCTTGCTAAATCAAGCTCTGATCAGACCTTGATTTTTTACCCTGATCAGGCCGAAATCAGGGAAAGTGTCACAAAAATGATCAGGGCTTGATCAAGAATCCTCATCAAGGCCGGAAAAAGAAATCAGGATGCCTGGTCAGGCCTTTATTGTAGACGGAGCAAGATTTCTACTCGGGAAATGCTCGTTACCACGTTTCCGCCTTGTGCCACGTAGTGGGCGCCATCTGGATTCCGATGAGGATACCCCTTTCTAGGGAATCCGTATCATACACCGTACGGGATCCGATTGGAACTTAGATATGCCTAAGAAATTTCTGCACGGGATTGCGTTGTTTAGGATTCGTAGCAGCCCAATCGCAAATTGCATCAATACCTATCATAATATCACAGAAATTTGCACTAAACTACATGACTGTTTACCTTTGACGGTCCTCTCATTGCCACCATGTTTTTTTGTCTCCGCTTCGTTCATACGACGGATCCCAACAGCTCCTCGACACTTTTCAACGAAGTATTAGGTGTATGACTTAATTTTTACCGATTTTTCAGCAAATTTATTTAATATAAAAAAAATAGAGAACAACGAACTTAATCTTGGAAATATTGTTCATAGTTTTCTATGACCTTGCGCCATCTCTCTGGTAACATACGAATGCCGTCGCGTAAGAAACTTGCAGGCTTCGAGGCGATAAAGTCATCGACGAATTTGCGCATATCGTCCAGCGTTTTCAACTGTTTATCCACCAAGGCGTGCTGCATTGACCGGAACAAATGGTAGTCGGATGGGACCAAGTCTGGTGAATATACCGCCCCGAGTAGAAATCTTGCTCCGGCTACAATAAAGGCCTGATCAGGCATCCTGATTTCTTTTTCCGGCCTTGATGAGGATTCTTGATCGCGCCCTGATCATTTTTGTGACACTTTCCCTGATTTCGGCCTGATCAGGGTAAAAAATCAAGGCCTGATCAGAGCTTGATTTAGCAGGGCTTGGTCAAAATGAAAAATCATGGCCTAGTCAGTATGATGTAATGGAGCCCTGTTCAGGATATCCTAATTATTCCTGAAATAAAAAATACCACGCATATTTAAAAGAGACAAAGGCACGAAATTATAATTAACGCTAATAGTTTATTTTTTAAACTGAATATGAATTTTTATTTATCAAATACGTTTTTCACGTAGATGCATGTAGAAAATAAATAACACTTTCTCTTAGAGATTTGATTGAATATGCACCGATGGCATCACATTCACTGGACTAAACTACACAGTCAACTTACCATCGTTCGGTAGCCTACTCTGTCCGGCTGCTCGACCATCGCCTGAAGCTAGCCGGATCAGGCAAATTGAAGTAAGCCGTAAGTCCGGTTGCTTGACCAGCGCCTGCATCTAGCCGGATCAGGCAACTGGAGGAGAACGTACATCCAGTTGCCTGACTATCGCCAGACACCAGCCGGATCAGGCAAATTAAGGCATGCCTTAAATAAGGCCTCCGTACTACTACTTGATCAGACCCGGATAAAATATCAGGCCAGCCTGACAATATTTCTACTCGGGGCGTGCGGGAGAACTTCCCATCCCAAGTTCAAGAGGGTCTTCCGAGTCGCGCGAGCAACGTGAGGTCGAGCGTTGTCATGCAGCAGTATGACTTGCCTGCTTCCTTGTCCAGTAAATAGCCTTTTCTGATCAAGTTCTTCGCTCAGTTTGTTCAATTGTCGGCTGTAGCGTTCCGCAGTCACCGTCTGATCAGTTTCCAGGAGTTCGTAATAAAGCACACCCTTCGTATCCTGTCCAGGGCGCCGGCTGGTCACTAAGATCGAAATCACCACTTCTAAAACGTTTGTACCAAATAATTACACGTTTCATAAGACACAACGTCGTCACCAAGAACACTACAAATTGATTGCCGTGCTTTAGAAGCATTTTTTTCCTTGTTGGAATTCGTATGAAATGCAGTGCCGAATGTGCTGTTTATCAGTTGCCATCGTAAACTCTGCTATTCCGAGAGGTTATGTAACTCACGTAGACTCGTCGTTGGGTGTTCTGAAACTTTGCGTCCGATCCTTTCAAAGCCACAAAAGACCGCGAAAATATTTCTATTTTTAATATAATTTTAAGCTCGAAGAAAAAATCTGTAAAAATTAAGTCACACACCTAATACTATACTATTGTTGGGAGTAACTTTGTAGTACGGGGGACTAATTTGAGGCCGTTGAAATTGGCCACAATTTCGTGGATGTGTTAATTGCATCGGAGCCAGTACATTTCGCTTATGAGATTGTTGAGATAAGAGGGATTAACGCATCCTGAATGTTCCCACGATCGTAATGAAATCGAAATATAGGTATACCGGAGTTACTTATGTATATACGTGCACGTGTATATGTGATTTAAGCCAAATATGGCTGTCCAGTGCAGTGTGGTTGGTAGAAGTTTGTATGCACCGAGCTACGCTGCATATGCTCCTCTCTCCTCAAGATATCTTATCCCATTTTGGCTTCGCGCCATAATATTCCCCGTTCTCGCTTCACCGAGTGAGAACGGTCGTCGATGAAACGTGATATTGTATACATAAGGCGTATGTGTGTGTGTGTGTGTGTGTGTGTGTGTGTGTGATCTTCTCGGACGATTCATTGCCCGATACCAAACGCAAAGCCCGTATCACTCTGGCGAGATGATACTCGCGACCGAATAGGAGGAGAAAAGAAGGAAGCGAGTGAGACAGAATGACGGTAAGTTACAGAGCAGCGGAATCATAATGCCGCTAGTAGAAAAACCCGACTTTGGTCAGGCACGCGCGAGTAACTGATTTTTCATGAAATTCTTACTCGTTTCAATCGCGAAAACGGAATAGTAACGTTTGGATTTTGCGAAAAGTGTGAGCTTCAGGGTATACGCTGTACTGAAAATCGTAAAATATGTCAGGAGGAACTGTCATTTGACTCAACTGGAACGATCCAGTTGAGTCAAATGACAGTTTATGAGTTTTTTGCTGTTTTTTTTTTTTTTTTCAAGAAAGCTAAAAAAAATGCATATGAGGTATAGATTTATTCTACTGATGCTAGGATTTTATGAAATATATTAGGTGTATGGCTTAAGGTAATTCGGTCGAGTTTGGCCGAAGTCAAATTTCATCCGTAATTTAGATTTATTTACGTACAATTTAACCATATAAAAGCTATGATAAATTAAATTGTTGCATAACAGAATATTATAAGCTTCTTTTAGGCGTGTAAATGATAAGTTAATAATTAATACCCGGAATAGACGAAAAAGTTGACTAGCGAAAAAGTCGACTAACGAAAAAGACTCAACTTGACTACCTCTCTACACGTTAGGGAGCGAACTAACCTAACCTTACGCATAAGGTACTAGATTGCATTCACGAGTTTTCTTGTAAAGAAAATGGAGCGGGTGGGTGCTTCAACAGGCCGCTTTGCATCCTTTTTTTTTAACATAAGATGTCCGAGAAGAAACATAAAAAACATAATACGTGTATTTGTATATTTGTGTCATAAAGCCTAAGAGTTTTTATCTAAGTCTGTATCTAAGTATTTTACAAGATTTTCGTCCTATCAAGACTCTTGAGACGGTTGGAATGTTCCCGCTACAGAAAAAATAAATAAAACTCTGCTTCCATTTGAATGTTGTTATACATATATTATATGTATATAATATATTTTATATGTTACATATATTATATATGAACCAATTGTTCCTTGTTTACTTCATACTTGCTTTACATTTGCTTGTGTTAGACAATATTCATGGAATATTCTCTGCTTACGTGAAATGTTACACTCGACCAAATTCAAATAAAGCGCGCGCGACTGCGCCGCCATGTTTTTTCCCCTAGTAACTTCTGCTAGCGAGAGAGATCCGGTGTATGACAAGGACAGAGGCCGCGGACTCGCATTAATTATTGAAATAACAAAAAACCCTGTGGTAAATCGACTAAAATCGTTGGTAAATATCTTTTATGGATATCAACCATTATAGTGGTAAGTTTTTTTTTTTGGCCCTCAAACGATTAATTTTTCGTGTATATTGAAATTTCGATAGTTGGCTTGTCATCTGAGCCTTATGCCCTATAAGAGCAATGTAAAGTTATTTATTAATTACACCCAAACTACATGGTAAATTAACTTAAAATTTTGCAGACATGTAGAGCAAGGTCAACTCTTTCGATTAAATTTAAAAAAAAAAACAGGGTCTTAAACGTGAACCTCAATTCGACCGAACTACCTTAATTTTTACAGATTTTTTCTTCGAGCTTAAAATTATATTTAAGGCAGTAGTCTGCTTTACAGGCTTCAAAAAATCGATTTTTCGATTTTGTCTTAAATCTATTCCAAAACTATCCAAGAATATGTGTTCAAAATTTTAGAGGCCAATTCGACATATTTTCGAAGCTAGATCAGTTTTAGTGGCCGAGCGTCGAGCAGGTGCGAATGCTCGGGCAGAACTTTACAGCCCGTTTTCTCGAGTTTTCATTTTCACAAGTTTTGGAAAACGGTGCCGGCGATAGTAAAAACAATATATGTCCGATCGAAAAAAACCAAAGTGATCTAGCTTCAGTATTGAATTATCTTCTATTTGAACTAAAAAAGTTGGACAAAAGTACTATTTAAATTACTTGTTTTGCAGCTTAAAGTGAATTTTTTTTTTCAAAAAAGTGATTTTTTTTTCAAACTTCGAAAAAATTTGGAATTTCGTCATTTCTTCGGTATTTTTTTAGTTCATATAGAAAAGGAACTTATAAAAACTAAAAAAAAATTTGGTTCCACTGTTTCAGATGCATCGCACGACCTCCATCACCGGCACCGATTTACGAGTGCACACTCCAGGCGCCCCAGAAAAATCGTTACAACTTTGGCAAATTTCAATAATTTGTAATAATAAAAATTGTTTTTTAAAGCTTGAATATAATATACTATCGTCTCAAAATTTCGTTTACCGCAATCATTTCCTTCCCTTTCAAAAAAATTGTTGAAAAAACGCTTTTTTTTCGGCTCCTAAAGCAGACTACTGCCTTAAGATAGAAATATTTTCGCGGTCTTTTGCGGTTTTGAAAGGATCGGACGCAAGGTTTCAGAACACCGAACGACAAGTCTACGTGAGTTACATAATCTCTCAGAATAGCAGAGTTTACGATGGCAACTGATGAACAGCACATGCGGCACTGCATTTTATACGAATTCCAGCAAGGAAAAAATGCTTCCAAAGCACGGCAATCAATTTGTAGTGTTCTTGGTGGCGACGTTGTGTCTTATGAAACGTGTAATTATTGGTACAAACGTTTTAGAAGTGGTGATTTCGATCTTAGTGACCAGCCGGCGCCCTGGACAGGATACGAAGGGTGTGCTTTATTACGAACTCCTGGTAACTGGTCAGACGGTGACTGCGTAACGCTACAGCCGACAATTGAACAAACTGAGCGAAGAACTTGATCAGAAAAGGCTATTTACTGGGCAAGGAAGCAGGCAAGACTGCTGCATGACAACGCTCGACCTCACGTTGCTCGCGCGACTCAGAAGATCCTCTTGAACTTGGGATGGGAAGTTCTCCCGCACGCGCCATATTCACCAGACTTGGCTCCATCCGACTACCATTTGTTCCGTTCAACGCAGCACTCCTTAGTGGATAAACAGTTGAAAACGCTGGACGATGTGCGTAAATTCGTCGATGACTTTATCGCCTCGAAGCCTGCAAGTTTCTTTCGCGACGGCATTCGTATGTTACCTGAGAGATGGCTTTTTCTACCCTTATGTGATTGGAACACTCGTTAGAAAAAGTTTTTTATGTCCTTGTGTCATAATGCGCTATTATGCATTTCTTCGACCGGAATTCATAAAGGGGGAAGCTCAAGCTTGATTTTTGTTTTTTTTTACAGCTTCGTACGATTTTTTTTCTAAAGATATTTTGATTTAAGAAAAAGGGACCATTTGAAAAATAACGTGTAACGCGAAAACTACAAGGATTTAAAGAAAAATTTAAGATAGTCAAAAGTCGAATTAAATTTTTTTTTTCACCTATTTTCGGTAAAATCACGATTTAATTCAAAGTTCTGGTCGGCTATACATCACATGAAAGTGTACTTTCTCGCAGTGTATTATATTCCAGCCACATCATTGAAATTTCCACAAATAGAGTTTAATCCATAAAAAACGATTTTTTGATCTTTCTGGTCTGTTTCATGAAAACTCCTGGTCAGGTGAATCGGACGAGGCAAGCTTGGCCAGGGACCGACGCAAATTAGAGAATGCCCGGCCACATTTCTGCACGAGTGAAATATATTGTAAAAAAAAAAAAAAAAAAAAACAGACCTGAGACGTTTTTATCTCCTGACATAAGATTTCCAATAGATGTTTAAACAATATAAATTTTATCCTTATCTATTCATCGAGTTTTCCATAAAACACCATTACTTTTGGTTTTACAACCATATATATTCATTAAAAAAGTATTTTCCCAAGCTTTATCGCTTCGCAAAAATTTCCAGCATACTCTTATCACAAGTGGATTTCTCACGAGTTGTTTCGTTCGGTTGGTCGTGAGAACTTCGGTTGCGAGTGGCACATTGCTTCGAATAGAATTCGAAGTCTCGGAGTGAATAATTCACGAAGAGATAAAAAAGAAAGGTAAAAAATACGTGGAAAGATAAAAAAATAAAAAATAAAAAAAAACAGATAGAAAATTCCGTGAAAAGACGAAAGTAGCGAGTTTCTGACCGACTTTTCATCGGCTTCACCGGTTCGTGCAGCTGGAAGACAAGCTCAATTGGCCCGCTGTCGGGCCCGTAGCAACCGCGGGTTATCTTAAACGCGCTTTTAGTACTTATTGTTCGTAGCTAAAAATATAATTCAGCGGTCTCTCTCTCTCTCACCCTCTCTCTCTCTCTCTCTGTCTCTCTCTCTCTCTCTCTCTCTCTCTCTGTCTGTCTCTCTCTCTCTGTCTGTCTGTCTGTCTCTCTCTCTCTCTCTCTCTCTCTCTCTCTGTCTGCCTCTCTCGGTCTGCCTCTCTCTCTCTCTCTCTCTCTCTCTCTCTCTCTCTCTCTCTCTCTCTCTTCCTCTCTTTCCCTCTCGCTGCATCCACTTACTCTTCTCTCCGGCTCGCTAATTTGAATAACGACAAGAATGCGACTATATATTTTTTTTTCTCACTCCTTTTTTTCCCCATCGTCGTGCATTCCCGAGGATGCCCCGACAATGCACACGAGGAGAGAGAGAGAGAGAGAGAGAGCGACCGTTCTCTAATTATACATTGACTGGCGAGCCATCTTGGAACTTGGACCGTCTGTGCTCTGATTAAATACAAAACGAAGTGAAGATGGAATAAGAAAGTTATATATATATATATATATATATACTCGAGAAAATATTCTATTCTCTCGGGTCAAATGGGATTCCCCTCGCTCTAGTTTGGAAAATCGTTACCTATTAATGCTGCTTTTTTTCACCCTTTCTCTTCGCTCATCTCATTCAAACTCTTTTTCCATGGTCTTCCTACACACGTTAACAATTCCTTCTCACCAATACCGCGTCTGCATTATTGATGCTGAATACGTGTGCGCGGCGACTGATATATGTATATACGTATAACAATAATTGAGGCAATTCTTCGATAATTGGACGTCACGATTTCGCTCGCCCCTTGCCCACTATGAATATTATGCCGATGAAAAGCGAGTCCAGATGAAGCATAGCACAATTCCAATCTCTGCGTTCTATGTACCCTGTGCAATTGCCCGCACGTATGTGTTCCAGTGCACAGGTCATTTTGTGCAAATGCACCTATTATCGACCTCATTAACGGATGGAGAGCTTGCCATCCGCGCAAATGGATTTTCACGATCGAAGAATGTGATAACAAAAGGGTTGCCGTGAGGAAATATTAGTTCGGGCTTGGGGATCGGCCACATCTTCATTTTTCTCTAACTTCATTGAGGCCCTAGTTTGGAAGCTTCGCACGGGCCATCGGTGGCCGATCACACTTTGCTACCGCTGGCCAATGAAGTAAAAAACCACACGGAGAGAATTAAATGTTAAAAATTACCGTGTAGTAACGGTAACCAGATGACAAGACTGAAACTTCCCGAGCAGAAATTTGTTCAGGGTGAAATCCGGACCGGATCAGGCTGCCACAATAGCAAATCCGGGCCGGATCAGGCAAATTTAGTCCGGCCCTGATCAGGGATGTAACGCTTTTGCAAATTCAGGTCCGGATCAGGCACCTTATCAGGCTCTGATCAGGCGCTTTATCAGGCCCGGATCAGGCACCTTACCAGGCTCGGATTAGGCACTATATCTGGCTCGGATCAAGCAACTTATCTGGCCCGGATCAGGTGCCTCATCCAGCCTGAGACATGCGTGTCATCTGGCTCAATCATTTGATTAATTTTTTGTTTAAAAATAGATCAACATTTATTAAATTATTATCGCAGTTACACGTTATCAAGTTTACCAACGTTATTAAAAATATGAAACATATGAAAACATTTTTTTAAAGTTTAAGTTTTTATTTTACTTGACTTGATCGTTTAGTTTTTGTTCCGGTTTTGGCGATGACCGGCCCAATCTTTCCGGCCCAATCTGTCCGGCGCAAATCATGCGTGCCTGATCAGGACGCCTTATTGATACCTGATGAGGCTTCTATACGGCGCAAATCAGGCGTGCCTGATCAGGGCGCCTTATTGATCCCTGCTCAGGCCCCTGTCCGGCGCAAATCATGCGTGCCTGATCAGAGCGCCTTATTGATACCTGATAAGGCTTCTATACGGCGCAAATCAGGCATGCCTGATCAGGGCGCCTTATTGATCCCTCCTCAGGTCCCTGTCGGGCGCAAATCAGGTGTCCCTGATCAGGGCGCCTTATTGATCCCTGCTCAGGCCCCTGTCTGGCGCAAATCAGGCGTGCCTGATCAGGGCGCCTTATTGATCCCTGCTCAGGCCCCTGTCTGGCGCAAATCAGGCGTGCCTGATCAGGGCGCCTTATTGATCCCTGCTCAGGCCCCTGTCCGGCGCAAATCATGCGTGCCTGATCAGAGCGCCTTATTGATACCTGATAAGGCTTCTATACGGCGTAAATCAGGCATGCCTGATCAGGGCGCCTTATTGATCCCTGCTCAGGCCCCTGTCGGGCGCAAATCAGGTGTCCCTGATCAGGGCGCCTTATTGATCCCTGCCCAGGTCCCTGTCTGGCGCAAATCAGGCGTGCCTGATCAGGGCGCCTTATTGATCCCTGCTGAGGCCCCTGTCTGGCGCAAATCAGGCGTGCCTGATCAGGGCGCCTTATTGATCCCTGATCCGGCCCTGATTGATCCTCAGGCAGCCTGATTAGATTTCTGCTCGGGTTCGCTTATTATAACTGAGTAAAACACAGATTTTCACGAAAATAGAATAAAATTTCTTCTTCAGATAGAAACATTTTACCAGATTTTCTAGTAAATTTTCATGTGTAACAAAATACGCAAAACTTAAATTTAAAAAATATATAATATCAGCGAAATTTTACTGTGCATTTTATTATTTTATGCCTTTCAGAAAATGTCTATAAAAAACGTATCGTCTTTATGACAGTTATTTTAAGATTTATTATAAAATTTAATGAGTGTTATAGGAAAATGTATTGTGCTCTCAGTAAAAATTATCGTGCGCGCTACCCTTCTTGTATAGTAAAATTTTAGCTACGTATTTGAAATTTTCTGTAACGTGAGTTAAAAAAAAAACTTGTCGCATACGAATTATTATGCTTTTCTCACTTGTCACCACGTTGAAATATATCACGGTAATTTTTACCGTGAAATTCACGACAAAAATTACTTTTTAATTCTCTCCGTGCAGGGCCTTTAAAATTGCCTCAACGGTGTCTCATAATAAATTATTGCAGCCATGTGCGTAAGTGCGTGTGTGTGTGTGTGGACTGTAAAAAAGAATTGTGTTGTTTCAATACATTTGAGGCTTAAGAATTCTATGGCATATTTTGCCACGTTCGATCCCGCGTTGTTCCAATGAAAGCACTGCATGGCGTCTTGGCTTGAGGCATTAGGCCACTCCAGAGGCAGAAAAAGGGCATACTTTGTGATTTTTTTTTGCAGCGAAACCGTAAAATAAATTGGAATTACAAAATAGGGGTTTTATTGTACACGTAATTGAGTATACAAAATTAATTTTTTTACAGCGATACATGTCGAAATGGCGACTCTGTAGCATTTTTCCGATGACGCCTTTATTTCTGGAAGGTCAACGGCCGGACCGACAGCTTCGATAATTTTTGAGTTACGATGATACACTAAAGTTTTTTCGATCATATATAAGCATAGCTATAGAAGTACGTAGGATTTTTTTGATTTATTGTTTTTGGTCAAAATGGCGCATTTCTAAAACAAAAAGTATAAAATGCCATGAGAAAATCGTCAGAAAATTGTTTATGAAAAAGGAACTGTGCAATATAATTAAAAAAATCCTACGTAGTGCCTCGGAAAATGTAATTCTAAATATACAGTTAAAATTTCAAGTGAATCGGTTGAAATTTGTTTGAGTTATGAGTCCGGCCGACTTGGAAAATGTAGTTTTGAGATAAACGTGTTTAAAGTTGGTAGAAAGTCTTAGTCTTAGTCTTAGTCTTAGAGTACTTAGAGATTTTTCACATCCATAATCTTTTGGAATATAATTTTATAGGTACCAAGGTACATTTTTAACAAAAAACAATCGATTTTTGGAAAATCCTAGAGCGGCCTAAGGCCTTAAGGCATCACAGCTCGTCTACTAAACGCATAGTTGAATTATTACATTTCATCGATTTCGACAATTATTATGCCACAAATTCCGCGGTCGAGTTCTACTGCTGAAAAAGCACTGCTAAAAAAGTACTGCTAAAGGCTCTACTGCTAAAACTGTACCGCTGAACGGGCTCTACTGCTAAAAGCTCCACTGCTAAAACTGTACTGCTAAAAGGCTCCACTGCTAAAAGCTCTACTGCTAAATGGGCTCTACTGCCAAAACTGGACTGCTAAAACTAGCTTCTGACAGAGGGCTCATATAAGTCTCACTGATGGAGGTTATACTGTACTTTTTGCGGTTTTTTTACGATTTTTTTGGAATTTTTCTGAGAAAACTTACCTTGCTATCGGCGCCATTGTGCTGCACTCGGCGGAAGGTTATACTGTACGACGATTGTCACTAGTCGTCGCGGCCTTCTCCTTAATTTCTGCCATGATCACCTTCCTCGCCGCTTGCGCAGGCTCAGGAGCACCGCAGGTGTGCATGTTTTTTGGAATTTTTCTGGAATTTTTCTGAGAATTTTTTTTGGAATTTATCTGAGAAAACTTCATGTAATTTTCCCTTTGTTTTCAATGTTCTAGTAACTTTTCAATGATTTTCAATGATTTTCAATAAAAATTTTCAAAAACATACCCTTCAGCGTTTTAGCAGTTTCAATGATTTCCAATAAAACTTTTCAAAAACATACCCTCTTGCGTTTTAGCAGTTGATACTCTTTAGCAGTGCTGCTTTTAGCACTAGAGTCTATTTAGCAGTCCAGTTTTAGCACTAGAGGCCCATTTAGCACTAGAGCTTTTAGCAGTAGAATTTTAGCAGTAGAGCTTTTAGCAGTACCGTTTTAGCAGTAGAGCCCGTTTAGCCGTAGAATTTTAGCAGTAGAATTTTTAGCAGTTCTTTTTTTAGCAGTAGAGCAGTAGAGCCCACAAATTCTTGAGTCAAGCAATTTATACTGATTTGCCCCTAAAATATCAAAGTCTAGTAGTATTGGAAAAATCGCTACTAGGGATTCTACGACTACGCCCTTTGAAGTCCTTTACTTGGTCTCCGTACTTAGACCATAGTTTTAGTCAACCTACCTACGCTACCATTCCCTAATAGGGGCCCGGTCCGGCTCCTTTTACGGAAATTCCTACCATGGAATCCACAAATCCATTGAAGGTCCCGAATTGTATTAGGCAATATCCTGCCAATTTTTCGCACGGGCGATGTTGACAACCACCTAGAAGAAGAAATTGAATCATCGATTGGACATTTTTCGAACAAACGTTGTACTTTTTCGTGCGGACAATTGTCGAATCGCATTTTTGGTGTTACCGTGTGTTCGTTGACTCGATACACCGAACGTAGAACCCTACCGTTGAGAAAGTATACCTATTTTAGTCACGCACGACGCAGCGAGCAATTGAACAGACACAAGATGGCGGCTGGTAGATTGTCAGGTTTGCACGGAATGACTCGTGCTAAAGGAACTAAATGGGGATATATGCATCGAAGCGAGAATCAGAGTGAGAGAAAGCAATTAGGTATTATGAAATTCTGTTGAGCTTCCCTCCCCGCAGCCATTTTCACATCCTCTCCCGTCTCTTCATCCCTCTCTCACTCTCTCTCTCTTGCTCTCTCACACCCTCTCTCTATCTCTGCTCTTCCACTCGTCTCTTTCTCGTTCCCACATAGGCACATTACTTCCACAATTCTATGATATATATCCGAGCAAAACGCATATTGACCGCAGACCAGGGTGCGACGAATACCAGAATCGCGTTATATACGCAATCAGCACGATTCTCAACTTAGTTATAACTCGGTTAACAAGATAATTACATCGCGGTGCACATAACGCCCCCAATTCCTTCCTCCTCCTCCTCCTCCTCCTCCTCCTCCTCCTCCTCCTCCTCCCCCCCAACGACCCTTGTATGAGTCTGCTATTTTCATCTCTTCTTGCGTTTCCAGCCGGTTTAACACGATTATTCAATTTTATTACTTACTAACTGTGCCTGCAACTTCGTAGGCGCAGAACACTGGCATACGGGCTGATAACGGTTTTTTTTTATTATTTATAAGTATACTTTGAACTTTGGACCATACTCAAAACAAAGTGAAAACAAAAAACAAAGACTTCCTTCAGTAGTTAGGTCCATGACAATAGAGCTTTCCTGCAAGTAATTCCAGGCTGTACCATGGCTAGCCCGTGCAGTAGATGGACTGGGTATACCTAATACAATTCTAGGCAGGCCATGGCTAGCCCGTGCAGTAGATTGACTGGGCATACCTAATACAATTCAGGGCCTTCAATGGATTATTTGTGGATTCCATATTAGGGTTTTCCGTACAAGAGCCGGACCAGGCCCCTACTGGGGAGTGGTAGGGTAGGTTGACTAAAACTATGGTCTAAGTACGGAGACCAAGTAAAGGACTTTAAAGACAGAGAGAGAGAGAGAGAGAGCACCTTCCCGAGCAGAAATTTGTTCAGGGTGAAATCCGGACCGGATCAGGCTGCCACAATAGCAAATCCGGGCCGGATCAGGCAAATTTAGTTCGGCCCTGATCAGGGATGTAACGCTTTTGAAAATTCAGGTCCGGATCAGGCACCTTATCAGGCTCTGATCAGGCGCTTTATCAGGCCCGGATCAGGCACCTTATTACCAGGCTCGGATTAGGCACTATATCTGGCTCGGATCAAGCAACTTATCTGGCCCGGATCAGGTGCCTCATCCAGCCTGAGACATGCGTGTCATCTGGCTCAATCATTTGATTAATTTTTTGTTTAAAAATAGATCAACATTTATTAAATTATTATCGCAGTTACACGTTATCAAGTTTACTAATGTTATTAAAAATATGAAACATATGAAAACATTTTTTTAAAGTTTAAGTTTTTATTTTACTTGACTTGATCGTTTAGTTTTTGTTCCGGTTTTGGCGATGACCGTCCCAATCTTTCCGGCCCAATCTGTCCGGCGCAAATCATGCGTGCCTGATCAGGGCGCCTTATTGATACCTGATAAGGCTTCTATCCGGGGCAAATCAGGCGTGCCTGATCAGGGCGCCTTATTGATCCCTGCTCAGGCCCCTGTCTGGCGCAAATCAGGCGTACCTGATCAGGGCGCCTTATTGATCCCTGCTCAGGCCCCTGTCCGGCGCAAGTCATGCGTGCCTGATCAGGGCGCCTTATTGATACCTGATAAGGCTTCTATCCGGCGCAAATCAGGCGTGCCTGATCAGGGCGCCTTGTTGATCCCTGATCAGGCCCCTGTCTGGCGCAAATCAGGCGTGCCTGATCAGGGCGCCTTATTGATCCCTGCTCAGGCCCCTGTCTGGCTCAAATCAGGCGTACCTGATCAGGGCGCCTTATTGATCCCTGATCCGGCCCTGATGGATCCTCAGGCAGCCTGATTAGATTTCTGCTCGGGTTCCTCTCGATCTGAGCGTACCACTCGGCCTCTTTCGCCCCGGGACCATTCAGTGATCCTGATCGATACTCCTACTCTCACGTAATACGGAGTTAAAAGGAATTGTGAGAAATAATCATCAATCCATCGGGAGATTCATAATCATCTATCCCATCGGATATTATTTGGCCTGACCGCCCAAATCTCTGACAATCCCGGCATTGGACCCCGAACGGAAAGAGGAAAGAGGGTCAGGTCCCGGAGCAAGGGAAAGTGCCACCGAGGGAAATCTCCCGAAAATTGTCGCTTGCGAAGATGAGCAATCTTTTACCTTTGAATTGTGTGGTCGTTTGCGTTTGTATTTTCTTTGTTGTAACCTCATGCGAATTTGTACGAATCCGTGGAGCGATGCTGGAAGAGTGTAAAGACAGGCAGAGGAGTAGAGCGATAATTTAATTCATTTGTATTTATGTTGCAGTGAAAAATTGAATATACTTGACATGTCAACTTACAATATTATAATTAAATTATGCGTTTAGTAGACGAGCCTGTTAATGCCTTGAACAAACACGCACGAAGTGCGTTCATTATAACAACGCGGGATCAAACGTGTCAAAATATGCGACGGAATTCTAAGCCTCAAATTTATTGAAATAACACATTTCTTTTTCACAGTGTACACACACACACACACACACACACACACACACACACATACGCATTGGACTGCAATAATTTGTTATGAGGCACCGTTGAGGCAATTTTAAAAGCCCTGGTTATTTTGCCTTCAATGGCAATAGGAGGAGAAACTTTTTTTTTATTTTCGATTTTGAATTCGCTTGAGTTTGTTCAGTATTTTTTAAATATTTTTTGCGAATTTTTTTTTGGCTGAACCTCGGACAATCGTCCAGACAATTGATCCTACGGGATTCGATCAAAAAAATTTTGAACAAAAATTCTGAAAAAAATCAAACGAATTTAAAATCGAAAATCAAAAATGTTTCTCCTCCTGATATTTTGTCCTAAACGCTATACTTTTTGAGTTAATTAAGCCATCCTACTCTTTAGAGTTTCGAGCGAAAATAGTTCAAAAAAATCTCAAAGGAAAATTCTGAAAAAATTCCAGCCGAACCTGTCTAAATCTACGCAACTTTTTATATCTTTGACATGTTCCCTTAAACCCTATAGTTCTTGACTTACATTGCACTTTCCAAAATTTGTCTTTTTTTCCAAAAAAGGAATAACTTTGCAAAAAAAATCCTACGAAACTTAAAAAAAAAATGAAAATGGAGCTTCTACCACCCCTTTCAAGTTTATGATGGATAAAAATGATAATAAAAATTTCCATCAGTTATGCGCCCAATTCTCGATGGTCGAAAAATAACAAAAAAAAAAAACGGTCACGTACAAAAGCGCGTATCGGGTCGAAAAAAAAATAATAAAAAATATCTCATAAAAGCAAAACAAAGCTGAATTCGATTCCTTCAAAACGTTAAATTTGGTTATCTTTTTTTTTTTGACGGAGCTATCTAACTTTTAATGCGGCAAGAAATATTGCCTGGTTCATCCAAACTTTTGAGCGGTAGTGTATGTATATAAATATTCCATCAGACTCGATCGATAATACTCTTGCGATACATTAAAAAAAAAAAAAAAAAACATGCTTTTTTTCTCTCTTGATCGTTCAATTGGGTCTTCCGACAATTTTACGTGAGCGCTGGAATGTAAAATGCAAATATCCGGGTCTATGTATGAATTCCGGTAATTCAATGAAAAAGTACCTCGTTTCCCGTGAGAGATATTGTATATGTACTAGATATTTCTATACATGTACTTTCGCGACGTGTATATAACATCCAGGCCCTCTGTGTTCGTAATTATTAAGCAGAGTTGACATCAGTTAAGGTAAAAGTTGAATTGCGCGAGACATAAATTCGTATGATACGAGAAACCACGACGCTGTGGTTTTATGCAGGCGGCCGAAACTGTATTTGAAAGACAGAGAAAGCGAAATAGAGAAAGAGAGAGAGAGAGAGAGAGAGAGAGAGAGGGAGGGAGAAGAAGACATACATGTACAAAATATGTATACGATATATATATATATATATATATATATATATATAGGTACACGGTGAAGCTCTAAAGGTGTAATGTATAAATATATATTTTTGTTTATACACGTTCGGTTATATATATATATATATATATATATAACCGAAAATATATATATACACATAAGGAAACAAGAGAGGAAAACTTTCATGTCGCGAATAAATTATAACTCGGATATGAAATCTATGTGAGGACGAGGAAAGAGTGATACATGTGTGCGTCCGCGGCTTTACAGTGCCACAAACTTTCGTGTAAATGTGCACGTGTATATATATATTTATGTATATACGCATGTACAACAATCTCTGCATATGTATACAGGGTGGTCCAATAACTATTAGCACCTTGGATATCTTCGAAACTATAAGGTTCACAGAAATATTTGCTGAAATGAAATTGCACAGTACGAAAGAGGCCATCCGAAAGCGATAATAGTTTTTTTTTTGCAGGTGGAGGTACTTCGGACATTTGAAGGTCAACTCCATTTTTTTAAATCGGTCGGTATGTTTTTTTTTTTCTATATCATGAAAGAGGAGCTTAAAACGAGTTCAACGACCTATAAGACAAGGTCATTGAAGGTCATGGAAAGTACAGAAAGGCGATAATACTTACAGTTTCGGTAGTAAATAAAATTACTACGTTTATAGTAAGATAAACGCCTTTCTGTACTTTCCATGACCTTCAATGACCTTATGTTTATAGGTCGGTGAACTCGTTTTAAGCTCCTCTTTCATGATACAGAAAAAAAAACATACCGATCCATTAAAAAAAATAGAGTTGACCTTCAAATGTCCGAAGTACCTCCACCTGCAAAAAAAAACTATTATCGCTATCGGATGGCCCCTTTCGTACTGTGCAATTTCATTTCAGCAAATATTTCTGTGAACCTTATAGTTTCGAAGATATCCAAGGTGCTAATAGTTATTGGACCACCCTGTACATAATATATACACATATCCATATAGGAGTACAGGGTAGTACATATATACCGACATAAACGTGTTGCATCCCTTTCCACATCTTTCCTTCGCCCTTGTGCGGTAAACCCTATCAAGTTGCTCTTCGTATGTAACCGCGTGTGTATCCACCCACAGACTATATATATGTGTGGTAGTGTATATATATATATAAGCATCTTCTATCATGGAAAGAGCCAGTTCGCGCGAACGTTACGCAATCTTCTGAAGCTGCTTAGACTTCGCGAATTCTAAATTACCACTACTTCAAAGAGATTATACCCGTGTACGTATATATATATATATATATATATATATATATATGTGCATATGTATCTACCCTAAGGAGGGTGCTTTGTCAGTGATTTTCGAATATTTACAAAATTTTCCCATTTATCGTTTCTATTCCGATGTAGAAATTGACCATCGATCCAGCGCTGGCTCAGTTTCGGACTTGTTTGGCCAATACTCGGCACAAATGCCTGGACCAGGCATGAAAATGTGACGCGCGGCTGACGTTCGGCAGTCAAATGTTGGCTACGATGCCAGGACCACGACTGGCCCATGTAGAAATTGACCATCGAACCAGCAATGGCTCAGTTTCGAACTTGTTTGGCCAATACTCGGCACAAATGCCTGGACCAGGCATGAAAATGTGACGCGCGGCTGACGTTCGGCAGTCAAATGTTGGCTACGATGCCAGGACCACGACTGGCCCATGTAGAAATTGACCATCGAACCAGCAATGGCTCAGTTTCGAACTTGTTTGGCCAATGCTCGGCACAAATGCCTGGACCAGGCATGAAAATGTGACGCGCGGCTGACGTTCGGCAGTCAAATGTTGGCTACGATGCCAGGACCACGACTGGCCCATGTAGAAATTGACCATCGAACCAGCAATGGCTCAGTTTCGAACTTGTTTGGCCAATACTCGGCACAAATGCCTGGACCAGGCATGAAAATGTGACGCGCGGCTGACGTTCGGCAGTCAAATGTTGGCTACGATGCCAGGACCACGACTGGCCCATGTAGAAATTGACCATCGAACCAGCAATGGCTCAGTTTCGAACTTGTTTGGCCAATACTCGGCACAAATGCCTGGACCAGGCATGAAAATGTGACGCGCGGCTGACGTTCGGCAGTCAAATGTTGGCTACGATGCCAGGACCACGACTGGCCCATGTAGAAATTGACCATCGAACCAGCAATGGCTCAGTTTCGAACTTGTTTGGCCAATGCTCGGCACAAATGCCTGGACCAGGCATGAAAATGTGACGCGCGGCTGACGTTCGGCAGTCAAATGTTGGCTACGATGCCAGGACCACGACTGGCCCATGTAGAAATTGACCATCGAACCAGCAATGGCTCAGTTTCGAACTTGTTTGGCCAATACTCGGCACAAATGCCTGGACCAGGCATGAAAATGTGACGCGCGGCTGACGTTCGGCAGTCAAATGTTGGCTACGATGCCAGGACCACGACTGGCCCATGTAGAAATTGACCATCGAACCAGCAATGGCTCAGTTTCGAACTTGTTTGGCCAATACTCGGCACAAATGCCTGGACCAGGCATGAAAATGTGACGCGCGGCTGACGTTCGGCAGTCAAATGTTGGCTACGATGCCAGGACCACGACTGGCCCATGTAGAAATTGACCATCGAACCAGCAATGGCTCAGTTTCGAACTTGTTTGGCCAATACTCGGCACAAATGCCTGGACCAGGCATGAAAATGTGACGCGCGGCTGACGTTCGGCAGTCAAATGTTGGCTACGATGCCAGGACCACGACTGGCCCATGTAGAAATTGACCATCGAACCAGCAATGGCTCAGTTTCGAACTTGTTTGCCCAATAATCGGCACAAATGCCTGGACCAGGCATGAAAATGTGACGCGCGGCTGACGTTCGGCAGTCAAATGTTGGCTACGATGCCAGGACCACGACTGGCCCATGTAGAAATTGACCATCGAACCAGCAATGGCTCAGTTTCGAACTTGTTTGGCCAATGCTCGGCACAAACGCTTGGACCAGGCATGAAAATGTGACGCGCGGCTGACGTTCGGCAGTCAAATGTTGGCTACGATGCCAGGATCACGACTGGCCCATGTAGAAATTGACCATCGAACCAGCAATGGCTCAGTTTCGAACTTGATTGGCCAATGCTCGGAACAAACGCTTGGACCAGGCATGAAAATGTGACGCGCGGCTGACGTTCGGCAGTCAAATGTTGGCTACGATGCCAGGACCACGACTGGCCCATGTAGAAATTGACCATCGAACCAGCAATGGCTCAGTTTCGAACTTGTTTGGCCAATACTCGGCACAAATGCCTGGACCAGGCATGAAAATGTGACGCGCGGCTGACGTTCGGCAGTCAAATGTTGGCTACGATGCCAGGACCACGACTGGCCCATGTAGAAATTGACCATCGAACCAGCAATGGCTCAGTTTCGAACTTGTTTGGCCAATACTCGGCACAAATGCCTGGACCAGGCATGAAAATGTGACGCGCGGCTGACGTTCGGCAGTCAAATGTTGGCTACGATGCCAGGACCACGACTGGCCCATGTAGAAATTGACCATCGAACCAGCAATGGCTCAGTTTCGAACTTGTTTGCCCAATAATCGGCACAAATGCCTGGACCAGGCATGAAAATGTGACGCGCGGCTGACGTTCGGCAGTCAAATGTTGGCTACGATGCCAGGACCACGACTCGCCCATGTAGAAATTGACCATCGAACCAGCAATGGCTCAGTTTCGAACTTGTTTGGCCAATACTCGGCACAAATGCCTGGACCAGGCATGAAAATGTGACGCGCGGCTGCCGTTCGGCAGTCAAATGTTGGCTACGATGCCTGGACCACGACTGGTCCAGGTAAAAATTGGTTACTGTATTAAAATTACCTTTCCACCCACATATGTATATACGCGTGTGTGTATGTGCAACGTGTACATGATACGTATACTTGAATAAGTTTACGATCGGGAGCATGGATGGATGAATAGGGGATGAAGGTCTACTACGCTTCTTAAATGTCCCTCATCCTATCGTGTATCATGACAAAAATGTATTATAACGAGAGAATGTTGGAGGAAGTAATACTAACTTTGTCAAAGCAGCTTCAAAAGAGGACGAGATATGTTCGGTAAGCTTGTCATTGAGCGGTAACAACCAAAGTTCAAGATTTATTCTTGCATACGTAATTTAGAGACTTCTATATTAACCGTTTATTGAAAAGTTTTTGCAACCCCGTGGAGTATAAATTGTCCCGTACTTCGTTATTGTACATTTAGTGGTAAAAAAAATTTATGTGACGTAACGTTTTGGCGTTCGGACGCTATGTACGTGAAAAGATGTCAAGCACTCAGCGATGCTTTGGGCTATATAATAAGGAAGCTATGGGCTTCCTTATTTTTTGCTTCGCCCTTCTCTTTTACTCGCCCTCAATTCTCTCGTATCGCAGGCTTTCTCTCCTTTCCCATCGTATACATCCCATCTGTCGTCCATTTCATCGTAGTCATAGTCTCGTTTGTTTGTGTGTACACGTGTCGAGAAAGTTTTGACGTCCTAAGCTTCACTCCAAGAGGGCTGCCCTCCCTCTTTCCCTAACTCGCGTTTCTCCTCACACTCTCTCTCTCTCTCTGTCCCTCTCGCTCTCTTCCATTTTCTCTCGAGCCGCAAAATTGGTATAGAGATGAGTCACTATATAGGAAGCCTCGCGTCTCAAGCTTCTCCATTTAGTATATAAACACTGAAACATCTCACCGTTGTGTATGGGATAGGGGAAGGTGGGGCACAGTGTGTCACTTTTTTTCTATCGAATTTTTACTCTTTCCAAAGTAGTTTGATTAGAAAAAAAAGGTCATAACCGATTTTAAAGACCTTTGGGCATAGAATAAAGCTACCATATTATTTGCAAAAAGATTTTAAATCCTAAAATAATGGGTGTGAAAAGAAAATTGCGGATTGACTCAATGTGCCCCACGGATGGGGTACAGTGAGTCTCTACCGTTTTTTTAAATAAAAAATTGAGCATTTATTGTGAAAGAATGGTACTTTATGTTTTATTCAAAGTATTGTCCATCGCTGGCCACTACTTTTTGCCATCTTTCTGGAAGCATATGGATACCGCGTCGGAAGAACGCTTCATCTTTTGAGGCTATCCAGAAATCGACCCAATTTTTGGTATCTTCATATGATGTGAAGTGCTGCTCAGACAGGCCGTGCGTGTCATCGATCGAAATAAATGATAGTCAGAGGGAGCAATGTCTGGTGAATACGGCGGGTGGGGTAAAACTTCCCAATTGAGTGTTTCCAAGTAGATTTTGACCGGCGCCGCAACACGTGGACGAGCATTGTCATGCAGGAGAATAACTTTGTCGTGTCTGGAGTAGTAGTGGGTGCGTTTTTCCTTGAGTGCTCGGCTCAATGTCATCAATTGTGTTTGGTAGAGAGCCCCAGTAATGGTTTCGTTCAGTTTGAGCAACTCATAATACACGACACCAAGCTGATCCCACCAAATACAAAACATGAGTTTTTTTTCCATGAATATTCGGCTTGGCTGTCGATGTCGAAGCATGGCCAGGTGGTCCCGATGATTTCCTCTTCTTTGGGTTATCGTAGTGGATCCATTTTTCATCACCGGTGACTATACGATGCAAAAAAGCCTTTCGCTTATGCCTGGCAAGCAGCATTTCACATGTGCAAAATCGGCGTTCAACGTTTTTCGGCTTCAGTTCATATGGAACCCAATTTTCTTGCTTTTCAATCATTCCCAACGATTTTAAACGATGTAAAATTGCTTGTTGAGTCACTCCTAATGTAAGTGCAAGTTCTTCTTGCGTTTGGCACGAATCTCCCTCCAATAATGCTTCCAATTGCGCGTCTTCTTACACTTTCGGCCTTCCGCTACGTTCTTTGGCTTCGACGTCAAACTCACCGTTCTCAAACTTTTGAAACCACTCACGACAACTTCTCTCACTTCAAGCAGCCTCACCATATGCTTCTACGAGCAATCGATACGCCTCATCTGCAGATTTCTTCAAATTAAAGAAGTAAATCAAAAGTTCCCGCAAATGACGCTTATTCGGCTAAAAACTCGACATTTTCGCACGAAAAAAATTATGTCATGCTGATACAATGTCGCTAATATTTCATGGTTATGGTCTTGCCACATGTCCAACCTTATATGACGTTTTACATCTGACAATTTCAACCATAACCTCCTGGTGGGGCCATCTTTTGTCAAACAGCGGAGACTTATTTGTACTCCCAATATATATAATATATAAGGTAAATGTCCCAATTATTGAACCGGTTCTAATTATTGAACACTCTTGTATTTTTATTATTTCTCATTCACCTGCAAGCATTTACTTATTTATAAAAATTTAATTACATATATGGAACTTTCAGCTATCGAAATGTTACCTTACTTGTGCAAAAAAAGCTTTAATTAATAGAGAAAAAAATTATTTAATCAGCAACGGTGACCCGATTTGACGTCTCGTGGTAACTGCTTATCGTTTTTGCTAAGACGCGCTGCTTCATGCGTAAGGGCATAAAAAATTCAAAAACTGTCGCATCTCAAAAAGTAAAGGTGTTTCAGGTTCCTCAGAAAATTTCTTACAAATAACAATTTTTGAATTTTTAAAAAAATTAATTATTTGTTAAAAAATACGGTGTTTAATCATTGGGACATAGAAAATGCAGTATGTCCCAATTATTGAACACTCGAATTCTCCAAGATGGCGTCATTAAACCCATCAAAACATCGAGACAGTTAACGTGTGACAGATCGTGTGAATCGGATTTATTCAAACAAAAACTGTATGTTCCTGAATAAACTTACCTTTATTCTTTACACAACGACATCAGATAAAGAAAAACCAGGTAATCGAATCACTGATCACATATCTTCTCAATGGTCTTATTTTGATAATTCATTACCCTTATTTTTGTTTATTTTTCAGAAAAATCGAAGATTTCTGTGCCGAGCAACGTTCCAGATATCTTCAAACAAACTTTGTTCTGGCCGAAAAAAAAAGAAATAGCAACGAAAAGAAAGAAAATGGAAAAAGTTCCATCAGTTGCGACAAGCAACCAATGGTTGGCCTTCCATATGAACAAAGAAAAAATTAAAAAAGAAAAGGACGAAGCAATTGAAGAAAAGCGCAAAAGAAGAGAAGAAATAAAGAACATCAAAAAAGAGGAAGCTGAAAATAAAAAGAAAATAAAGTTGGAGTCGAAAAACAAGAAAGCTGCAACAAAATCAAACAAAAACAGAATATAAAAACGAGGAAGCTGAAAATAAAAATAAAATAAAGTTCGAGTTGAAAAGCAAAAAAAAAAACCAAATGCGAATGGACCAAAAACCTGTCAAAAGAGACTCAATATATATTTTTGTATTTTTACATGATTAATAAAAGATTATTTAAGTGTTTGATTTTGCTTTTATTTCTTAATATTGTACCCAAAATAATATTTTCAGAACGGACAAAGAATTCTCGAGAGTGTTCAATAACTGGGACATGCCTGTTCAATATTAGGGGCATAGGTACTTCTAGTGTTCAATAATTGGAACATTTGCATGCTTCACATTTTTATTCTTTTTTTTTTCATTTGAAATCGTTTAAAAATCATTTAAAGGGTGATTTTTCGAAAGTAAAAATATCAAAGTATCATTTGAACATGAAAGCGATGGTTTTTTTTTTCTTGATTTTATATTTTTTCTCACCGAATTCAATCCCCCAGATCCTTAGCTGTTCAATAATTGGGACATTTACCTTAGATACCGTCAGTAAGAATACGTTTGAAATTCACCCTCGCGAGAGCCAACATTCGGTATCAAGCTGGGTCTATTCATTGATATGACTCTACGTCTCTCCATATTTTTCCACATTTTCCCGTATAAATTCCAATAACTGGAGATGTGACAGCGCCATGTATAAATACGATTGATACGTACCGAAACGGTATCCCATTTTCGTGATATTTATAACCGTCTAACTGGGAATAGGTGCAGGATGCGCAATATTCAAATGAATAACACTGAAGTCCGGGGTGCTGTGTGCGCTGGCTGTGCGGTTAGAACGCGGCGGGATTGATGAGAATACGTGTCCGGCTATTAGGTAACCCATACACCCACGCCCACACACATACGCACATATATCTATGCGCAGAATTGTATACACATCATATGTACATCGCAACCTAAAATGTAAAAAAGGCATACACCCAATCCATTTGGCAGGCGAAGCCTCGTGGACTCAGTCTTTTTTTCTGTTTGACCATACGCTCATATGTAATGTTGTTAGGTCCTAATGAATGTAGCTATCAGTCACTCAACTGTACGAAGAAATCTCGTTATTGGCATGTTTGCAACACCTATTGACATGTGCATGCCTGCCAATCATTCGTGGATTGCCAATTCTTTTGTCCAACCACCTATTTTACATTGGTACGTACATCAGTGCGTATAATACATGCTCTATACATTACGGGAGTGATATGGAATCCGAAAATGTGTATGTTCCACGAGCCTTGTGGGCGTGAAGGTTTCCCTGATTTGGCCTGGTGCCAGTGTGTAATTTATTTACACAATTCGACGATATATATGTGTGTGTGGCCCGACGGAGGTCAGTTGACTGGATGTGCGTATGCAGCCATCGAGTAATGGAGGATGGAGTTAAACCAGAAACACTCACTCACTACCTCTCTCGCTTGTTCTTCATCTCTGTATCTCTCTCTCTCTCTCTCTCTCTCTCTCTCTCTCTCTCTCTCTCTATCTCTCTCTCTCTCTCTCTCTCTCTCTCTCTCTCTCTCTCTCTCTCTCTCTCTCTCTCTCTCTCTCTCTCTCTCTCTCTCTCTCTCCCTCTCTTTCTCTCTCTCTCTCTCTCTGCCCTCTCTCTCTCTCTCTCTCTCTCTCTCTCTCTCTCTCTATCTCTCTCTCTCTCTTTGATATTATACGTTTGGCGCCAAGAATACGTTGTTCATATATCTATATATCTTGCTTTAGATATACGGCAAATCGGTATATTTACCGGATTGGTTATGAATCCGATTTGTATTTGGGAAGCTCACCGATCGGGTGCTGAAGAGAAGAGAGAGAGAGAGAGAGAGAGAGAGAGAGAGAGAGAGAGAGAGAGAGAGAGAGAGAGAGAGAGAGAGAGAGAGAGAGAAATGTGAGGGAGGAAGTTAGGGGATGTGATCGATTAATTTTCCAAAACGGACAATGTAAATATGTAAATATCCACGGAGTGTGCGCTCGTAATAATTTGTCGAATGTGGAGAAACGATAACAGGAGTGTGTGGTTGTTTCATGCGTGAGAAAGAGAGAGAGAGAGAGAGAGAGAGAGAGAGAGAGAGAGAGAGAGAGAGAGAGAGGAAAATGAATTTGGATAAACGAAGTGAAATACGATTTATCCATTGAAACTCTCAACGATAAATGTCCAAATTACTGAATACGTATATAGTTAAACGACGGTAGAAACTATATACGTATTTGCCGTGGTCAACAGAAAAGTGGATCACCGGAATTCCGATGAACCGTCTGTTTTCCTTTTAATTAATGTTTTTAGTTGTTTGAAAAAAAAAAATTAATGTTAATTTCGAATTTATTGAGATCTTGTTGACAATGTTTCAAAGTATTCTATCGCTCGTGTCGTAAAAAGTGACACACTGTGCCCCACCTTCCCCTATCTTAAAAATCTTAAAAACACACTGTGCCCCACCTTCCCCTATCTTAAAAAACGATTTCAATCACATCACTGAAGATCCACTCTAATTATCGTTTGTTATTTATTTTTCTGTACTTTGGCATAATACCACCGCACACGTACACGTTGACAAAGCGTGCAGGTTATATTTCAACACGCCGAGTTTTTTCTCGTAACTTTTCACGTATCCTCGATTCGAACGTGGGGAGAATCGTTAATTCAGCGTTCATCGGCGAACAGTGCCGAATTCAATTAGGTCTCCATGAGGACTTCATATGTGCGGTGTTGGTGAAAAAAATCCTTATGGTGATGGAGATGGATCTTGGGATTTCCTAACAAATTTGTGCACAGGATAACGAAAGGATATTTTTTTTTGTTTGAAAGATCCAACAAAGAGAATAACAAATAAAAAATTCTCAAACGACGTATTGGGAGTACAAATTAATTCGGTCCGTTTTTTTGTGGTAAAAAAATTCATTTATTTCAAAATAAAAGGTATGAATAGATAAATCGAAGTATTGTCCATCGCTGGCTACTACTTTTTCCCGCCTCTCAGGCAATTTTCGAATTCCATCTCGAACAAAAACGTCTCGTCTTTTGAGGCGATCCAAGTTTTGAGGCAATTTTCAATTTCTGCGAAAGAAGTGAACCGGTGAGCTGCTAAATCCTGCTTCATCCGTCGGAACAACCAGCAATCAGAAGGAGCAATGTCCGGAGAATACGGCGGTTGCGGTAAAATATCCCATTTGAGCGTTTCCAAATATTTGTTTTACGACTTTTGCGACACGAGGCCGAGCGTTGTCATGCAGAAGAATAATTTTGTCATGTCTTTGCTCGTATTCCGGCCGTTTTTCTCGTAATGCACGGCTCAAACGAATCCAATTGTAGTCTATACCGATCGCCCGTAATGGAATCGCCAGGATGTAGCAGCTCATTGGCTCATTTGGCTGTCCAGGGCGAGGCTTGTCTTCAACGCTGAACATCACCGTTCTTAAAGCGTCGAAACCATTCCCTACATGATTTATCAGTTGGAGCATCATCACCATAGCCTTCAACAAGCATTCGATGCGCTTCAGCTGCACTTTTCTTCCAATTAAGGGACAACACCACTGTGACGGCTTCAAAAAATCGTTTTTTTGAAAAACATCTAGAAAAATCTAAAATACATTTAAGATTAAGATGCCGTTGGACCCAGGTCGAAAAAATAATTATTTTCGGAGATATTGAATATTTGGTGGAGCGGTGCAGCGCTCCGTGACGCTCGGGGTCCCGCGCAGCCGCCTCTTCCTGAGGAAGTATTGGAGGCAATTACGCCAGTCTTCGAAAATTTGAGCAGAGACGATTTGCTGCAGCGTTGTTTGGGCGGCTTCACGCAAAACAACAACGAAAGCTACAACAAATCAGTTTGGGCAATAGCCCCCAAGTGTCAGTCCGGGAGCAAAAAAATCGTCGATATTGCAGCTGATATCGCGGTATTATTATTCAATGATGGCCTGAGAAGCCTCATGAAAGTTTTGGAGACGTTGGGGATAACTATCGGCCCAAATTGTTTCAATTTTTGCGTTGAAACCGACGCAGCGCGGATCGAGCTGGCGGAGCGCTCGCTCACAGACGCTGTAAAAGAGGCAAGAAGAGCCTCTACAAGTTCGAGAAAAGATGCTAGGAACAATCATTTGCTTCTTGAAGGCCAGCTATATGGTGCCGGCATCGCTGATTAAAGGTAAAAAATTTTTTTTCCAATTTATCGCATAAATTAACAAACCTAAAACTTTGAACGCGTTTTTCTCAAAACCACTTTTTTGAGTGCGGCACGCAGCAGAACTCGAGCAATTTTTATCCGATCGACTTCAAATTCGGACTGCATCAATAAAACTAGATTATCTAAAGAAGTACATAGGATTTTTTCGATATCTCAATAATAAAAAAAGTTATAGCCTATTTTCGACGAGAAATTTTGCTCGAAAATCGTCCTTTAATTTCAAAAGCGTGCCTATTTTTTAAAAATCAATATTTTTTCAAATCCCTATGTACTTCTCTTTAAAATATCATATTATTAACGAAAACACTCGGTATTTTTTTTCAGATCGACTTTGAAGAGAGTTCTGCTGCGTGCCGCGAACCACTGCAGAGGCAACAGTACCTGACGCGGGAGCTTCCCCAGCGTCACCATGGGGCGTGAAAAATTTGAAATTTTTTTTTTATGTATCTTCAATAAACAACGAACAAAACAAAAAAAAAAATTTCGAATATCTCTTTTTTTTCCCACAAAAAAAAATTCTTGAAAAATGGCAAAAAAACAGGGGGTCACAGTGGTGTTCTGCCTTAAAGCAGAAAAGTAAAACCTTGCCGCAAATGCTGCTTAGTTGACACAAACATTTGACATATTCAACACAGTAAAAAACAAGGTTTTTTATGAAACTCAAAGCGATATAAACTGAATGATATTGACAGATGTCTAATCTCTCTGAAACCACCAGAATCAGCTGTCACTATGAAACATTCATAACAGCCAGAGCCATCTCTTGAAAACGGACCGAATTAATTTGTACTCCCAATAAATCAGGAAATAGTACGGAAATCCACTTGGCTTCCCGTATGGATTTCCTACGTGTAGCGTCCCTATGAAATTCCTCTAGGGATGTGATAGGATCTGGGAACTCTCCAACAAATTTCTGCACGGGTCACGGCGACTCAGCATTTCATCTCGTACGACGAAGTAAAAAAAAAAAGTTATCTAGATTGCCTATGAAGGAGTGGAATTCTTCCTGCGTTGATTCCGATTGCTGGTTCCGATGCTCAATGCTCTGGAATTAATCCCTCATCGATTTTCTACCGAAACACAATCGTTTCTTTCACTTTTCAAATTTCACGTTGGCATTCCAAGTCCATTTGAATAATTAAAATGCCAATTCTCGGCGTTTTTCGTTATACGTATTCATGAAGAAATAAGCCGATACTTGTGCAGGCTTGGACATAATACACGAACAAATACAGCCACATACACACGTCCATACGTGTATGGAGGTGCATAGGTAAAAAGAAAATTTCGCAACTCCACATTTACGTGAATGTCGTCAGCTCCACAGACGATCGTATAATACGTACATATGTGCTTCTCTTTTAACTCTCTATATGTACGCTTATGCGTTCACTCCTAGGAGGAGGGCATTGCCGGTAGCTTTTTCGGCTGCTCCGGTAGCAAATTTTTTCTCAGTCACAAATTAACGAAACGCCCGAGAGCGCACAGTTTTTTCTTCTCCGCTTTTTCGTTTCCATCGCCGCTATACCCATTTCCGGTGGTTTTTTCGTTTTATATATATATATATATATATATACATCCATATCTTGTGATATACAGATACGTGGTATTTGCTTCGCCAACGAAAACTCCTTCACTCCCGAACGTATGAAACTTTGAATTATGGATATATATATTAGATGAAGTAAAAAGTTCTGAGCGTTTTTTCGCTTTATTTCGTCGATGAAATTAACATATTTAGGATTATCCGATTTAGATCAAATATGCGCCGTTTTGTGCGATAACTTTTGTCCATTTTGAAGGCAATTTCATAATTCCGCGATTGAAGAAGTCCTCGTCCCTATTGGTAACGAAACTTGACCAGCTCATTTTCACAAGCCTCTCTTGAGGCCAGTTTTGTACCATCAAGAAAATGTTGCAAATGCTTGAAAAGGTGATAATAGCTTGGTGCCAGGTCTGGACTATACGGCGGGTGCGATAGAACCTCCCATCCAAGCTCTCGGAGCTTCTGGCGCGTCGTTAAAGATGTGTGCGGCCTGGCGTTGTCTTGTTGAAACACAACACCCTTCCTATTGGCCAATTCTGGCCGCTTCTGGTCGATCGCCTGCTTCAATCTGGTCAGTTGTTGACAGTAGAGGTCCGAATTGAGTGTTTGGCCCGATGGGAGCAGCTCATAGTGGATGATTCCCTTCCAATCCCACCAAACACACAGCAAAAACCTTCTTGGCCGTTAATCCGGGCTTGGCGATCGTTTGGGCCGGCTCACCGCCATTGGACCACGATCTTTTTCCGGCTGTTGTTCTCGTATGTGACACATTTTTCATCGCCAGTCACCATCCGCTTAAAAAATGGCTCGATTTCGTTACGTTTCAGCAAAGAATCGCAGGCATCAATTCGGTCCAAAAGCCCGAGCAGAAATTTGTTCAGGGTGAAATCCGGACCGGATCAGGCTGCCACAATAGCAAATCCGGGCCGGATCAGGCAAATTTAGTTCGGCCCTGATCGGGGATGTAACGCTTTTGCAAATTCAGGTCCGGATCAGGCACCTTATCAGGCTCTGATCAGGCGCTTTATCAGGCCCGGATCAGGCACCTTATTACTAGGCTCGGATTAGGCACTATATCTGGCTCGGATCAAGCAACTTATCTGGCCCGGATCAGGTGCCTCATCCAGCCTGAGACATGCGTGTCATCTGGCTCAATCATTTGATTAATTTTTTGTTTAAAAATAGATCAACATTTATTAAATTATTATCGCAGTTACACGTTATCAAGTTTACTAATGTTATTAAAAATATGAAACATATGAAAACATTTTTTTAAAGTTTAAGTTTTTATTTTACTTGACTTGATCGTTTAGTTTTTGTTCCGGTTTTGGCGATGACCGTCCCAATCTTTCCGGCCCAATCTGTCCGGCGCAAATCATGCGTGCCTGATCAGGGCGCCTTATTGATACCTGATAAGGCTTCTATCCGGGGCAAATCAGGCGTGCCTGATCAGGGCGCCTTATTGATCCCTGCTCAGGCCCCTGTCTGGCGCAAATCAGGCGTGCCTGATCAGGGCGCCTTATTGATCCCTGCTCAGGCCCCTGTCCGGCGCAAGTCATGCGTGCCTGATCAGGGCGCCTTATTGATACCTGATAAGGCTTCTATCCGGCGCAAATCAGGCGTGCCTGATCAGGGCGCCTTGTTGATCCCTGATCAGGCCCCTGTCTGGCGCAAATCAGGCGTGCCTGATCAGGGCGCCTTATTGATCCCTGCTCAGGCCCCTGTCTGGCTCAAATCAGGCGTACCTGATCAGGGCGCCTTATTGATCCCTGATCCGGCCCTGATGGATCCTCAGGCAGCCTGATTAGATTTCTGCTCGGGAGGTTCTTTTGCGTCAATTCGTGTGGCACCCATACATCGAGCTTCTTCTTGTGACCAGCCTTGTGCAAATGGTTCCAAACGGTTTTCTGGCTAATCTTCAGTTCCTGAGCAATGGAATAAGTGCTCACATGCCGGTCCGACTCGACGATTTCCATGATTTTATCGACATTTTCGACGTTTGGCCTACCAGAGCGTGCCTCATCTTCGACGTGCATATTACCAGAACGGAATCGTTGGTACCATCGCTTTGCTGTTGCATTCGATGTTGTATTGGGTCCATAAACAGCACAAATTTTCTTTGAGAATGAAGAATGTATCGAATTTTCTTTTTTTTATCTCCATTTTGGAACGCTGTAACACACAACTGGCTTCACCAAACACAAAACTGTCAAAGAACTTCTTTTCAAGCGTAATGTCACCTTTAAATCGCCGTATAGTATGACTCGATGCGATGTATACGTCGTGAGATATGGCTCACTAAAGACATCTAGCGTAAAACGCTCAGAACTTTTTACTTCACCCAATATTAACATAGTTACGTACATGCAAGTCTCGCATGAGGCATCTCAGCTAAAATGGACCTACGTTCGATCCTCGACACCTTCGATACTCCTTGGTTTTTCGGTCGAACGTGGATTCCAATTGAGGCGTTAGGCCATTCTAGGATTTTCCAAAAATCGATTTTTATTTTTGTTATAAATGTACCTTATTACCTATAAAATTATATTCCAAAAGATTGTGGATGTGAAAAATCTCTAAATACTCGATTTTCGAATTCTAGCCCAACCCCTCTTGATTCATGTCGTGACTTTCTACTAACTTTAAACAGGTTTTACTATCTGCTTAGTCAGTGTCATCCTTTTTTCAGGAATTCACACTTCAATCGACGCAAGAAAAAAAAAAATGCATTATATAATAATATAGACGTCTCGCTGACAGTCTAGGCTAAGATGTCACGTGTACGACAGGATTTTGCAAATGCGCAGACGTGATTTTATCGATATAAATTTTCCAAGTATACTCGGTAACATCTTGGCCGGGCAAGCTCAATATTGCACTTTTAGTAGGCTACACTATCGTATACATTTTTATATCCGCGTGTCTTACGGAATAGTTCGAGCATGGCGAATGATGGAGCGAGAAAAAGAGGGGCAAAGATGCAGAGAGGAAAGTAGGGAAGTATTTTTAACCCGTGTCTCATCGTTGCCCGAGAGCACTCTGTAGTTCCCAGTCATGATGTTGCTTCTGCCTGCTTTAGAAGTCAAATTTTTTCGCATCTGTACCTCTCTCTCCCACGCTTTTTTTTTAATATTTTTTTTACCGCTCCCTTCTCTTCCTCTTCCTCCTTTTTCCGACAAATTCCCCAGTATGTACGCTCGTTTACAATGTAAATAGAGAAACCTATACGAGGCTAGATACGGCAGCTGACTTCGCTCACGGAATTTGATATCCTTTCCCGTGTCTTTCGACAAAATTTTCAGCTTTTGGTATACTTGTATACGAAGCTCGTGCCAACCCATGTCGCCTATCCTCTTTTACCCTTGTATGTAACTCCTTTATCGAATCGATATGATCGAATGTCTCCACATTTTTTAAACCTCTCTCTCTCTCTCTCTCTCTCTCTCTCTCTCTCTCTCTCTCTCTCTCTCTCTCTCTCTCATCTCTCTCTCTCTCTCTCTCTCTCTCTCTCTCTCTCTCTCTCTCTCTCTCTCTCTCTCTCTCTCTCTCTCTCTCTCTCTCTCTCTCTCTCTCTCTCTCTCTCTCTCTCTCTCTCTCTCTCTCTCTCGCTCTCTCTCTCTCTCTCTCTCCCCCCCTCTCTCTCTCCCTCTCACGTTTCTAGTATTCCTTTCTTTTGTCGCATAAATAAAAAGCCTGGAAGTTCAGGCAGCGCACGAGTGGCGTATTTTAATACGATTTATTTTGCAGTGAATTTATGGATTATTCGACGTGTTTTTCGTTCGATAGAGAAGAAGGCGAAATAATAGTTTTATTCATGTAAGATTTTTTTTTTGCATTGAAAATGCTTTCAAAGATGTATATAGGGGGTCTGATTTAGCGAGATGTCACAAAAAAAAAACGCTACCCCCACTCCACTGCCGCTGTGTTGTAGCAGGGTGGGGAGAGCTGCGACATTCTAAATGCCTGTGATTTGTTGAAAAATGCTGCATTACATGCAGAGTCATTTGTGGTTACAAGTTGTGAGTTTCAATTTTGGTGTGTATATTACAATGTTGGTGGATTTGAGTTGGGGTTTGTTTTTGGGTTTGGGTTCAAGTTTGGGTTTGAGTTTGTTGGGTTCATCAAGAATCGTATCGGATGTTCTTTGATAATGTAGGAATTCTTGAGGATTCAAATGGGATTCGTACATTGGATTCCAATGGAGAATCCCGATTAAAATCCAATGTAGGGGAGAGTGGGGCACAATGTGTCACGGGGCACAGTGAGCTACATGCGGTTTTTTGGAGGTTTGTAGCTCGTAAATTCCGTATATTAGGTTTCGTCAAGCCTAAAAGAAAGTCGGATAGCAGCACACAAAGGATTATTGAAAATTAAAAATTCATTTGATGCATGGAAAAAAAATATTTCGCTCACGGGAAAACGTAAAATATAATATACCAGGTGTACAAGTATGAAATGCGGATATTTTTTTCTAAAAAAAAACACGTTAAATTCGGAAGAATGATAAAAAGTGCTTTATTCAAAGTATGCTCCATCGCTTGTTATACATTTTTTCCATCTTTCGGGCAATTTGTGAATACCACGCCAGTAAAGATCTTCCCCTTTTGCTGCGAACCATTAATCGAGCCATTTTTTCACATCTTCGTACGAACCAAAGCGCTGCTCAGCAAGTGCGTGACCCATCGATGCAAACAAGTGGTAATCGGAAAGAGCCAAGTCTGGTGAGTAAGCCGCATGGGGTAGAACTTCCCAGCTGAGTGCGTCCAACGTGTCGCGAACCGGTTTTGCCGTACGTGATGGAGCACTGTCATGAAGAAAAATGACTTTGTGTTGCCTCTTTCGGTATTTTGGCCTTTTTTCAAGCAGCTAACGGTTCAAATCGGTCAATTGTTGTTGGTAACGTTTAGTATAAACCATTTCCCCAGGTTTTAACAGCTCATAATAGACCACGCCCCTCTGGTCCCACCAAACACAGAGCATCGTCTTTCTGCCAAAGCTATTCGGTCTTGCGGTCGATGTGGATGGTGCGCCTGGGTCTACCCATGATTTTTTGCGCTTGGGATTCTCAAAATAAATCCACTTTTCATCCCCTGTAACTATACGATGCAAAAACGACTTCCTTTTGTACCGAGCGAGCAAAATGTCACATGTGTTTTTGCGCTTTTCCATTTGCCTGTCGTTCAACTCATGTGGTACCCATCTACCGGTCTTCTGAATCTTTCCCATCTCTCGTAGCCGATTGGAAACAGCTTGTTGACTAACGCCCAATTGCTCGGCGTGTTGTTTTTGTGTTTGCGAATCATCTTCGTCCAACAATGCGTGCAATTCCACATCTTCGTATTTTTTTTTTGGCGATTTTCCATGTTCCTTGTCTGCAACATCGAAGTCACCACTTTTGAAACGCCGAAATCATCGTTCACACGTATCTTGCGACGGAGCATCCCGAGCAGAAAAACGGCGACGGAGCGGATCAGGCAAATTTAGTCCGGCCCTGATCAGGGATGTAACGCTTTTGCAAATTCAGGTCCGGATCAGGCACCTTATCAGGCTCTGATCAGGCGCTTTATCAGGCCCGGATCAGGCACCTTATTACCAGGCTCGGATTAGGCACTATATCTGGCTCGGATCAAGCAACTTATCTGGCCCGGATCAGGTGCCTCATCCAGCCTGAGACATGCGTGTCATCTGGCTCAATCATTTGATTAATTTTTTGTTTAAAAATAGATCAACATTTATTAAATTATTATCGCAGTTACACGTTATCAAGTTTACTAATGTTATTAAAAATATGAAACATATGAAAACATTTTTTTAAAGTTTAAGTTTTTATTTTACTTGACTTGATCGTTTAGTTTTTGTTCCGGTTTTGGCGATGACCGTCCCAATCTTTCCGGCCCAATCTGTCCGGCGCAAATCATGCGTGCCTGATCAGGGCGCCTTATTGATACCTGATAAGGCTTCTATCCGGCGCAAATCAGGCGTGCCTGATCAGGGCGCCTTGTTGATCCCTGCTCAGGCCCCTGTCTGGCGCAAATCAGGCGTGCCTGATCAGGGCGCCTTATTGATCCCTGCTCAGGCCCCTGTCTGGCTCAAATCAGGCGTACCTGATCAGGGCGCCTTATTGATCCCTGATCCGGCCCTGATGGATCCTCAGGCAGCCTGATTAGATTTCTGCTCGGGATGTTCACCATAAGCTTCTCGAAGTAATCGGTATGATTCAGCAGCAGTTTTCTTCAAATGAAAACAAAAAATTAATGCTGTCCGCGAATGCTCTTTGTTCGTTATAAATTTCAACATATTGAACACAACAACACAACACTGTGCACACAATTTTTCCAATTTATCACTCGTGCGCGTCTGACACTTGTCGATGGCACAACAAAATGGCGCACTGTCAAATCTTTATAGCACAAACTGCATTGGTGCACCATCTGTTGTCTGAAATCCGCATTTCATACTTGTACACCTGGTAACTTCGGATGCTCTCGGCGTGTTTTTTTGCCAAGTCGAACACAACAACAATTTCAAAGTGCTATACCGTTGTTAATTGCTGAAAAACGAAAAAAAAACTTTGCTTTAAAAACCGCACATGATCTTTACAGAGAAAAAAAAAGCATTTAATGACTCAAGGCTAGTTTTTAATTATCATTTATCACAATATTATAAACAGTATCACAGAGCCTTTGACAGAGCCGACAAAAAACACGATCGCTACGCGGCGCTATGGTGTTGCTCACGGAGCCAATAGACGGTAATTTTGCTTTATTTAGAGTTATTCCAAGACATGATCGCAGGTAATGGCTTTTTCGATCGTTGTTCGAGGGGAATTGGAAACCGGGTTGTAGTCCGCCCTTGTATCGTCAAATTTTATCGCATGTAATGCAAATGTGCGTTTCTACGTAACCCATTATATATATAAATATATATATATATATATATATATATATACAGCATGTGAATTGTATTAGCTTGCACTGCTTGTATTTTGTATTACCTGTGTACAGCTTGTAGATTGTATTAGCCTGTAGAATAAGCATGTTAAAGGTAGTTAGGTACGCCCAGCATTAAGCCTTGTACCCTGTGTATCGCACCGGAAAGCCCGCCGTGTTGTACCGAACGAAATGTACGAGCCCCGTTACAACATGCGGCAGGACAATCGCGTTACAAGTACGTGAACATTTATGATCACGGGTCAATTATACGCAAACCATTGGAATTCAGTGTATATATTTATGTGCGTGTGCGTATATATATATATATATATATATATATATATATATATATATATATCTAGTTTTATAAAATATGAGTTCCGTTATTCCGCGATTTCCGATATCCGTTCCCTCGGTCTCAGTACCTTATAATTGTAATTAATATATTCCATTGTCGAATAAAATGCACTCCATAATTTAGTGGATATTAAAAAGATTACGATCTAATAAAACGCGCACGTGCCGAAAGCAATTATCGCTAGGTAAGTGTAATTGCAACGGTAATATATTTCTGTCGTATATAAACATGTATGTAGGCATATGTATATATATAGATATTTTTTGTTTTAATTAATTTCCTGGACAAGAGAGGGCTGTGGCAATTTTGCAAAATACATCACAAAATTATCGTTATAGCAGTATAAAGAATGTTTAATTTATGGAGTTTCATTTATCGAGCCGGATAACGCGACGGAACGTGCGTGGTTGTAAAAAATCTTGGCTGTTTTAAGGGGCCAGTCCACTTTGGAGCCACGAAAAAAAGGCTATTTTCGCGATTTTTTTTTTCAGGATTTTATAAAAGATATGAATATAAAAGTTGTTGGGCTTGATAAATGAAGTCTTGAAATACATTAAAAAAAAAATTTAATTCATTTTTATTCATTTTTAAGTACAAAAACTATAGTTTAACGTAACGCCTCAAAAATAGGTGGGCTAGGTAGCTCCATCGAAACTCGGCAACGGCTTGTCGGAAATAAAAAAATCAAAGTCCATTAGATTCAGTATGACACCAGCTACAAAATGACCCTCGGATATAAAGTTTTATCAAAAAATACAAAAATGGCAGATGAAAAACGAAAAAAGTAAAAAAAACGCGTTTTTTTCGCAGTTTTTCGCAACAAAAAAAGAGTAAAAATCAAAATTTTAAAACCATCGAGGGTCATCTTGTTGCGAATCATGTTTACAATATGTCGTTCAAATTTCAAGAGAATCGGTTTATTAGTTTCAGAGATGCGATGGAGCTAGATTTTGAAAACGTTGTTTCGAGAAAAACGCGTTTGAAGTTAATACTATGAAAAACTTTTACCTAAACTCAATCGGCAATTCCTGCACCGTACAAAATCCCTTCTGATTGCTCATCATCGTCGATTTCTTCAAGTCTTGCTTGCTTTCGATTTTTTGAAATTTTCAAAGTGGACTGGCCCTTTAAATCTTTGGGATTTCTGCAGACAATATTCATGAGTCACTATTTGAGTAAGTTTTTAACGGAAGGTTCCCTTAAAATGGAAGGTTCCAGGCTGTTGTGCGATTGCCTGACCAGGCGTTTATAATGCTGCCTGATCAGGTCATTATAATGTTGCCTGATCAGGTCCTTATACTTCCTTACGTAGCCAGTACACATATCAGGTGGATGACTTAATTTTTACAGATTTTTCAGCAAATTCATTTAATATAAAAAAAATAGAGAACAACGAACTTAATCTTGGAAATATCGTCCATCGTTTTCTATGACCTTGCGCCATCTTTCGGGTAACATACGAATGCCGTCGCGAAAGAAACTTGCAGGCTTCGAGGCGATAGAGTCATCGACTAATTTACGCACGTCGTCCAGCGTTTCGAACTGTTTATACACTAACCCGAGCAGAAATCTAATCAGGCTGCCTGAGGATCCATCAGGGCCGGATCAGGGATCAATAAGGCGCCCTGATCAGGCACGCATGATTCGCGCCGGACAGGGGCCTTATCAGGTATCAATAAGGCGCCCTGATCAGGCACGCATGATTTGCGCCGGACAGGGGCCTGAGCAGGGATCAATAAGGCGCCCTGATCAGGCACGCCTGATTTGCGCCAGACAGGGGCCTGAGCAGGGATCAATAAGGCGCCCTGATCAGGCACGCCTGATTTGCGCCGGATAGAAGCCTTATCAGGTATCAATAAGGCGCCCTGATAAGGCACGCATGATTTGCGCCGGACAGATTGGGCCGGAAAGATTGGGACGGTCATCGCCAAAACCGGAACAAAAACTAAACGATCAAGTCAAGTAAAATAAAAACTTAAACTTTAAAAAAATGTTTTCATATGTTTCATATTTTTAATAACGTTAGTAAACTTGATAACGTGTAACTGCGATAATAATTTAATAAATGTTGATCTATTTTTGAACAAAAAATTAATCAAATGATTGAGCCAGATGACACGAATGTCTCAGGCAGGATGAGGCACCTGATCCGGGCCAGATAAGTTGCTTGATCCGAGCCAGATATAGTGCCTAATTCGAGCCTGGTAAGGTGCCTGATCCGGGCCTGATAAAGCGCCTGATCAGAGCCTGATAAGGTGCTTGATCCGGACCTGAATTTGCAAAAGCGTTACATCCCTGATCAGGGCCGGACTAAATTTGCCTGATCCGGCCCGGATTTGCTATTGTGGCAGCCTGATCCGGTCCGGATTTCACCCTGAACAAATTTCTGCTCGGGAAGGCGTGCTGAGTTGTATTTTGCACTCGGGTGGTCGTACTTGGGTTTCCTCTAACTTAACCTATGCGCTTTGAATGATCTGGATGTATGTAATGTCGACGTTCAATCTGGAATTACCACTTGTGACATGTGTCGGGTTCGCTATTACAAGCGCTTACAGCGAGTATCCTCTCAAATTTCGATCTAATCTGTCGACATTGTCCCACCGAGGGTATGTGTAAATGGATGTATTTCTACATATATATGGGGAATCCCACACCAAATCGGATAACGTTGAACCGCTCCCATTGTGTAGGAAGAAACAATTTAACGCGTTATTCGTATGAATACGACTTTTAGGCTTTTCTCTTACAATGTCAGCTTTGGACGCCAGTTTGGAAAAGCTGTCACGTCCGATTTGACTGCAATCTTGCACAGAAGTTTCATTCAATATATTGGGATGTTGAATAAGTTCTCTCTGTGTTTTTCCTGGAAATTAATGCTTTATTTAAAAAAATTAGTAAAAAAACATGCCACTGATGGTATTGTCCATCGCTAGCCATTACTTTTTCCCATCTTTCTGGCAGCATTTTGATTTCACCTCGAAAAAAACGACACGTCTTTTGAGGCTATCCAAGAGTCGACCAATTTTTTTGGCATTTTCATAAGAATGGCAGTACTGCTTAGCCAGGCCATGTGCCATCGATCGGAACAAGTGACAATCGGAAGGGGCAATGTCTGGTGAATACGGCGGGTAGGGTAGGACTTCACATTTAAGTGTTTCCAAGTAGGCTTTAACCGGTTCTGTAACATGTGGCCGAGTGTTGACATGCTGCAAAATCATGTTGTCGTATCTCTGCTCTTCGTATCTAGCATTGAAGGCAAAACGGCTGCTATACAGCAGCCGTTTTTCCTTCAATGCTCTGCCCAAACGCATCAATTGCAGTCGATAGCGATCTCCCGTGATGGTTTCATCCGGTTTGAGCAGCTCATAATAAACTACACCCAGCTGATCCCACCAATTGCAGAGCAGAAGCTTGGAACCATGGATATTCGGCTTTGCCGACGATGTTGATGCATAACCGGGCTTACCCCACGATTTTCTGCGCTTAGAGTTATCGTAGTGTATCCAATTTTCATCACCAGTCACTGTACGATGCAAAAAACCTTTCCTTTTCTGCCGTTAAAGCAGCCGTTGACACGTGCAAAGACGCCGTTCGACGTCCCTCGGCTTCAACTCGTAGGCAACTAACGTCCTTCCCGACTAGAAATTTTGATCAGGCAACCTGAACACTGATAAGGCCGCTATTATGCTGCGGTCTGGAATGCCGTAATGAGGCACGCCTGATCGGTGCCGGATGCCGACCGGATCGGTGATACCGTAGTTCGGGAGTACGGCCTGATCATGGTGCCTTTTTTACTCTCGTAAATCAGGCATTACGGATATGATCCTACTAGGGCTTGAGCTAATAAGGCCCTATTGGGGCTTGCCTTACAACTGCCTCAGCATTCCATCAACGCACATAACCTCCTGTATCCTACATCGAAATTTCCATTCAGTAGCATATTAACTTTGAAGTTTTGACGTTTTTGAAAGGTGTTGTGGTCTGTGACGAAAAAAAAAAAACGTTATGCAACTCGGACGCGTGTTAGAAGATTCCGCTGTATTTCGAAATCTCAAAGCATAGTACAAAATCTGTCATCGTCGTGTGAACAAGATATGTATAGCCTAAAAATATATACGGACGTTTAATACGTTATTAATGGTGAAATTCCTAAAAAAAAATTGTTATTCACCAAGTTCATGTCCGAAAAATACGAACTAATAATTTACGAGACGTTTGGATTGAACGAGCATATATTTTCCTCTATTTTCCGTCAAAAGATTTTGAGCGAGCCGTGAGAAAAGTAATTGATAATGCCAAGGATTGGGAGGGAACCGGGCGGTTTGGAATAAAAACACTTCAACATAAAACATAAATGGAACATTATTCATAATGACCTGATCAGGCAGCATTATAAACGCCTGGTCAGGCAACCGGATACCGGCCTGATCAGACAGCCGGATAAGGCCCATATGTGATAGAACGTTACACTTTCTATCAGGGCGTGATCGGGTTTCTTTATAAGTGCTCTACCGGTGAAGTCAGGCAACCTGAAAGCGTCCGGAATTGGAATTTCTACGTGGGTTACTTTTGAATCGTTCCTAATGCTTCCAAACGTTTCGAAATTGTTGGGTGATCAACTCCTAATGATTCTGCAAGTTCAGCTAGCGTCTGACATGAGTCTTCATGAAGTAATGCCTTCAATTCTTCGTCTTTGAACTTTTTCGATGTGCCAGAGCGTTATTTATCTTCAACATCAAAATTATTATTTTTGAAGCGTCTAAACCAATCTTTCTATGTTGTTTCCCACAGTGCATGGTGGCCATAAGTCTCAACAAGAATTTTGTGGGTTTCAGCTGCGGATTTTTTAAAAAATAAAGTAATGCAGTAAAATTCCTCGTAATTCCTCTTTTCTTGGCACGAAATTTGACATGTTTAACAGTATGATAAAAAAAGTTGTTTACACTTCGACGAAATGACTTGCCTATAGTACTCCTTTATAGATGCGTCACCATCTTAAACTACACGCACGCAGTTCTGGTAACGCCATCTGTTGGAAAACAGCGAGAACTTATTCAACGTTCCATTTTTCAACACTCATCGTGGCTGACGTAATTGACTAATTTCTCTTTTACTGTTTTCTCTGAGCCACAACCCGAGCAGAAATCTAATCAGGCTGCCTGAGGATCCATCAGGGCCGGATCAGGGATCAATAAGGCGCCCTGATCAAGTACGCCTGATTTGAGCCAGACAGGGGCCTGAGCAGGGATCAATAAGGCGCCCTGATCAGGCACGCCTGATTTCCGCCAGACAGGAGCCTGAGCAGGGATCAATAAGGCGCCCTGATCAGGCACGCCTGATTTGCGCCGGATAGAAGCCTTATCAGGTATCAATAAGGCGCCCTGATCAGGCACGCATGATTTGCGCCGGACAGGGGCCTGAGCAGGGATCAATAAGGCGCCCTGATCAGGCACGCCTGATTTGCGCCGTATAGAAGCCTCATCAGGTATCAATAAGGCGCCCTGATCAGGCACGCATGATTTGCGCCGGACAGATTGGGACGGTCATCGCCAAAACCGGAACAAAAACTAAACGATCAAGTCAAGTAAAATAAAAACTTAAACTTTAAAAAAATGTTTTCATACGTTTCATATTTTTAATAACGTTAGTAAACTTGATAACGTGTAACTGCGATAATAATTTAATAAATGTTGACCTATTTTTGAACAAAAAATTAATCAAATGATTGAGCCAGATGACACGCATGTCTCAGGCTGGATGAGGCACCTGATCCGGGCCCGATAAGTTGTTTGATCCGAGCCACATATAGTGCCTAATCCGAGCCTGGTAAGGTGCCTGATCCGGGCCTGATAAAGCGCCTGATCAGAGCCTGATAAGGTGCCTGATCCGGACCTGAATTTGCAAAAGCGTTACATCCCTGACTGATCAGGAAACTGAATTTAGTCCGGCCCTGAGGCCGGACTAAATTTGCCTGATCCGGCCCGGATTTGCTATTGTGGCAGCCTGATCCGGTCCGGATTTCACCCTGAACAAATTTCTGCTCGGGAAACTTTCGCATGATCGCTCAACCAGTTCACGCGATATTTTTTTTTTATTTTGCTAATATCCACGTTGCATTTGCTTTAAAAAAAATATTTTTCTCGTCAATTATGAACGAAAAAGTGTACATCTTTAATTCATCGAAAATATATAAACTTTTTCGCTAGAGTTACACCATTTCTGTGTCACCCCGTATACGTATATGTTCATAATTTCTCGTTCGCTGAAAAAGGTTAAGGAGCTTTTCGAGCGGATTTCACTAAAACTGGTTACGACGCGTACACGCTAATCTCGTTACTCTGTGCGATATCGTGTTCCAATTTCGTAGAAAAATACTCCCTTTACACGTACCATCACACCGGCAAAAACTTGGTGCTTTACTTCTTTGGCTTGGGGGGGGGGGGGGGGGGGGGGTTTCCTTTTTTTCATCGGTGGATCCATCGACGACGAAACGTAACTTCATAGCCAGCGATTTTTTTTTTCTATCCCGGCATCGTGCACTTTGCTGAGATAAATTGGGACGAAAATGATAAAAAAATATTGGGGAAAAATCTATCTGAGTTTTAAAAAACATGTAACAACGTTCATTGATGGAGGAGCGTGTTAGGCCAGCGTTGTAATATTTATAAAAGTTTAAAACTTATTCGCCGTATTTTTTTTTTCGTCAACGAGTTCGCATGAATATTTTGCAGGAGAATTCAATATTAAAATTCTTAACGACCATAAGATTTTCTCCCAACATTGTCGCTGTACTTGTGAAGTGAACAATGAAAAAGAGAGATAAGAAACTTGTGTACTTACGCTTTATGATATTAAGTCGCCTGTAAAGAGTCTTTTATGAGCGAGTGGAGTTTTTAATTTTGACTTTTTCACAGAGGAAACTTTTTCAGTCAAATGTAAACGAGAGCGATTCTGTTATTATTATTATTATTATTGTTATTATTATTATTATTCGAATTGCTAAAGTAAGTCGACTGAATTTTCCATTTTCCAAACACGTCCTGTATAAAAATTCTATTTTTCATAGACGCTCCATTAAAATTATTATTTATTCATAAGTCTACCTCCCATGTAGAAATTTCAATAGGGTTCGGGACACTTTCAGGTTGACTGACTGCCTTGGTAAGGCACTTATAAAGGAACCCGATAGCGCCCTGATAGAAAGTGTAACGTTCCGTCACAAATGGGCCTTATCGGGCTGCCTGATCAGGCCTTTATCCGGTTGCCTGACCAGGCGTTTATAATGCTGCCTGATCAAGTCATTATAATGATGCCTGATCAGGTCCTTACAATACTTCCTTACGTAGCCATTACACACACATGCTCGTACACACACACACTCCACAATATACAGGGTGTCCAATAGGAAGTTGCTAAAACTAAATAAGTGTCTCTTCCCTCCATGAATTCAATAGGGGTCCCTTTTTCCAAGGCGCATACCTGAGGCCCCGCAGTTTTATTCCAGCCGTGGTTGAAGCAAGTACGCGCGCGTCAAAATGAGTGAGCTCACCACGGAAGAAAAAGTATATCTTATTGAGTGCTTCTTCTCGAGGGGAAAAATTTATAGTAATGCGTATAGAGGGTTTCGTACTAAGTTTGGAACTCATAGAGTTGCCAGCGAAAACACTCTGAAAAGGTAAGAATTTAATATTTATTCATATTCATCTATCACACAACTTGTGTTTCAATTCAATTAAACTGCATTGAAGTAATTTTACGTTAATTTTTGTAGGATAATCGATAACTTCGTGGAGTATGGTACACTCCAGGACCGTAGACACGAGTTGCCAGGTCCATCTGTAACGGTGACTACACCAGAGAAGATCAACGAAGTTGAGAATTATTTCAAACAAAATCCAAATGATTCGATTCGGAAAGCTGCTCAAGCATTAAAAATAACCAAATCATCATTACACAACATTTTGAAATATTTTTTAAAGTTTCATCCGTATAAAATAAGCACTCATCAATTGTTAACTGAACATGCCATGACGAAACGCATCGAATTTTGTAACACTATTACGGGAATGTTTGAAGCCGAAGAACTTAATGAGAAAATGATTATTTATTCCGATGAAGCACATTTTTGGATGAATGGGTACGTAAACAAGCAAAATTACCGGTTTTGGGGAACGGAAAATCCCAACATATCGCTAGCGAAGTCCCTTCATCCACAGAAAGTAACGGCATGGGCAGCGATTTCAGTAAAAGGAATTTATTTGCAATTCTTGGAATCTACGGTAACAGGAGAGAGTTACAAACAGCTTTTGGAAACGAAATTCTTCCCTTATGCAAAAAAGAGGGGACTGTTTAAAAATGTTTACTTCATGCAAGATGGAGCGACGCCGCACCGGACTCATGAGGTGTTTGAAGCTATTCATCGCGTATATGGGACTCGAGTAATCGGTCTGGGGTACCCTAAATTTGCTCAAGGCGGACTAGAATGGCCTCCGTACTCACCGGGCCTGAACCCTTGTGATTTTTTCTTGTGGGGTTACATTAAAGATCATTGTTACGCTAAAAACCCCAGCACAGTAGAAGAACTGATCGCGGCCATCCAGGAAGT